>LPNX010663198.1:65443-77639 GCA_001517045.1 Pseudotsuga menziesii | reverse complement strand
TATATATATATATATATATATATATATATTAGAGAAATAATTCTTTCATTACAACCAACATCTCTACTTGCATAATGTTTAGTGGGGAATGCTCATTAAGAGAAAGGGATAAGTCCCTAGGAAAAGGAAGACGACTTCATATTTATTAGATTTTTCAAAAGATTGAGTTATGAACCAATTTATTTAATTATTATAATACACACCCTCCTGTTGGATTAATACACATTGAAGTAATAAATATCCATTGAGAAAGATGGGCATTGAGATGGTCGACTATTTAACATGGGGGACAAAAATTAACACAAGCAATGAGATATGTATAAGGATACGATACCCCTTGGAGATATTTTAGGTGTAACTATCTAACCCTATCTTTTACTCAACAACCGACACAGGAGTTTCAAGTCTCTTCTCTTGTGATATTTCCTAGAAAAGTGGGAACCTTATAAGATTCTTGTTATGGAATGTATTAACTGTAACCAACGAACAAGATGATTTATTGTGGCTTCATCCAAAGAACAATTATGTGATCAATATATTGTATATGTCTTGTGATCCAAAGAACAAGATGATTTACTGTGGCTTCATCCAAATAACCTTATATGTCTTGTTTACAGTTTTTCGTATTCATTGTTATTTAATGAAATACTAAGAATATCCTAATACTTGTGTGTTGAGTTACTTGAATGTTTGGAGTGTATCTCAAGGACATACTTGAATATCCATGCAAGGGAAGGGTAAGAACAGGTGTGTGAACTTAAGGGAAATATGTATAACCTAACATTTATATAAACCTTGAATATGCATTTATATTGGGATTACTCAATGAAGAAAGTGGTACTTTAATTTAATAGGAACAACAACCTTGAATTGCTTTACTACAAGATGAGAAGACCTTAGGATTTTAGTGATAGCGAATCTTTTTAATCTTAGAAGGCTTATGTTGTCTATATCAAAGTATTTCTATTAAATAAGGATCATATTGGAAATTAGGAAAGATACATAAGATGTAATAATCTCCTAATACTTGTCTGTTGAGTTACTTGAAGGTTTGGATTGTATCTCAAGGACATACTTGAATATCCATGAAAGGGAAGGGTAAGAATAGGTGTGTGAACTTAAGGGAAATATGTATAACCTAACATTTATATAAACCTTGAATATGCATTTCTATTGGGATTACTCAATGAAGAAAGTGGTACTTTAATTTAATAGGAAAAACAACCCTGAATTCCTTTACTACACGATGAGAAGACCTTAGGATTTTAGTGATAGTGAATATTTTTAATCTTAGAAGGCTTATGTTGTCTATATCAAAGTATTCCTATTAAATAAGGATCATATTGGAAATTAAGAAAGATACATAAGATGTATTTTGGGACTGGTTCTATTTTCAATCCATGGGATTGGTTAAGCTCAGTATTCCATGGGACTAATTAAATTTGTGTACTGTAAAGGTTATGAGTTTAAATTTTTCACACTGTACCTCGATGTATCTGTTTAGGTTTATGGGTATGTTACACTTCTCATTCATATGACCAATACGTTTATTATGTAATTGAGTGGATCATGACATCTCTTCAGACACTAATGATGTATCATTAACTTGAGTTCATCTAACCAGTTTGTAAAGGTTTATTATTTTTGGTGCCTTCATGACCACTAAAGAACCCTTAGATATTTTTAGTACTCCACTTAAACCTGTAAACTTATGACCAAAAGAATCCAACACTCCCTAAGAAATTAATTTTTTCTTTAATTTAGGCACATTTCTAACATCTTTTAGTGTTCTTATAAATACATTAAACATTTTAATTTTAACACTTCCAACCCCAACAGTATTACATGAATGAATGTCTCCTAAAAGAACTATACCATCATTAACTATTTGATAGGAAGAAAACCAATCTTTGCGATGACAGATGTGTTGCAAAGAACTAGAATCTAATAGCCATTCTTCAGTGTATTAAAAAAACCCTACAAACACAGAAAAACTCATCGTTCATACTTGTATCAGACTTAACTGAATTTTCCTCAGATTTGGAGTCATATTTCTTGGATTCTTGTCTTTTCCAAAAGTTCTTCTTGAGATGACCAGTCTTGTTATAGTACCAACATTTTAATTTTCTCTTTCTTCCCTTTGAATTAGACCTTGAAGTACCTCTTTACTTCTCTCCTATTTATTTGGATCGACCTCTAAAAACCAAATCTTAAGGTGTAGAAGTTTCAAAACTAGATTTATTTCTCAGCTCCTCAAATAACAATCCTTTAAAAATAGTGTCAAATTCCAAAGTATCAGTTGTACTAAGGCTAATGGAAGAAACTACTTGACCCCAAGATTCAAGTAAGGTACATAAAAGATTGATTGCTTTCTCTTCATCATCAATTTTAACATCCATTGTAGTCAACTAGAAAATAAGACTATTACAAACATTCAAAAGATCTGTTGTCTTTGTATCTTCTTTCATTCTCATATCATACAGCTGTCTGTTAATGTAAATTATGTTGGTCAAATATTTTTTCATATACATACTTTCTAAATTGCTCCATAGGCTTGTTGTTGACTTTTCTTCAATAATGTTAAATGACACATCATCCACAAGACATAATCGAATTTTGGTAAGTGCTACGGCATCTAATTCCTCCCATTCATCATTTGTCATAGTTAGGAGTCTCCTTATTTTACCATCTAGGGATTTATGTAACCTCTGTTTTACTAACAAATACTGCATCTTTAATTTCCATAACTCAAAGTTATTTTTACCATTAAACTTCTCAATTTCAAACTTTATACTAGACATTGTTATGAAAATAGTGAAATTTGTTTTTACTAATTTAAAAAAAATTATACTGTATTCTCTCAATTCAACACCCCTTCTACATGGTCACTTCACAGTCCATCTCCACATCTAGGTAGCAGCAGGCGGCCAACATCAACGATATGCAATGGTAGCAACAACAACTTCATGACCCTCCAGCAGCAGCAATGAGCAATGGGGCTCTACACGCTCCGATCCTTCTCCATGTGTAGGTTGCAGGATGGCTTCCTCTCCACTCCACGCACAGGTTTCAGGATGGCTTCCTCTCCACTCCACTCATATAAAATCTCATTTTCTCCACACCTAGGATCTCCACCATCATTCTCCTCTCCACAATGGATCCTCCAACAACTGATACCTCTCCTCTTCTCCACGCATGGGCTCTCCACAACCGACGTTTCTTCCTCCCCTTCATGCAACCAGGATTCTCCCTCTACACGTAGCTCCTTCCAGTAGTCGAAATTTCTTCCTCCTCTTCATGCTACCAGGTTGCTCCATCTTGTCTTTTGCATAGGAAGTGATGGTGAGGAGTGGACGTCATAAAGTTAGCAAGAAAAAATGATCCATCAACTCTCTCTTTTCCACAATCAGTCGGTCCAGCAGCACTCTCTTTCTCACGAGATCTGATACCACTTGTTGAAATAAGAGACAAGAAATTAAGGACAAACACCATAACAAACATTAATTTTAATGTGGTAAAACCCCATAAGGGGAAATATCCATGCAGGAAAAGTATTGAAGCTCATTAATACAGAAAGATGATATTACATGACAGGCCTTCAACCACTCATAGTACATTTACTTTACGTATCCTAACCATGCACTATATACTTCATGAAATAAGTTACACGAGTAAAACTGATGTCGATTATGCCTGTTACAAAAAATTATCGTAAGCACATCTAGTTTAGGTTACAAAACTTTTTCGTAAACACATCTAGTTTAGTTTTCATTATTAACATATAATTCAACCAAGTCTTTTGATTTGATAATATGGCAATTTCCAATCCGAAATACCATGCCATCCTAACAATATAGTGAATTTCTCCAGGCTTAATGCATATTTCAAAATTATATAATGATTCAAAGCTAATTAACCATTGCAAATGTTCTAAATGAATTTCCCTTTTAAGGTCGATCTAGTATAATAGTTGTTGGGAAAAATTAAACATGCACCTCATATTGTCTTGGTCTAGTTACTGACAATGGCTATATAGCCTCAATAATCATGTGCAAAGAATCATTGAGTTTAAGCATCATATCTTGAGGCTTGAAATTTTATGGGACTTGTGAAAAGATGTGGTGATTTCACCACAATCGACTTTCCGATCCTTAAATTTTGATAATGGGGAGGAACACTCGCCATTATACATCTCACTAGATATTTTGAAAAAAAATCAAATTTGGATTCATGTCTACTCCACTATATGTAAGGGACATTTTTATCAAATGTCGATAATGGGTAGGAACATCGGTCATTCTAATTCTCAACGAATACCTTGAAAAGTATTTCAAATTAGGATTCATATTTACTCCACCATATGCAAAATAAATATGTATCAAATGCCTCTTCTTGTACATGAATTATAATCTCTTTAGAGAGCTTAACAATCTGTGGAAACTGGCGCATTGGTGTAAAAAGAAATCTATTATCTACATCAAAGCTTCTTTTCCATTACTCAAACAAAAACTACTAAAAGAAGGTGGGCATTGATAAATTTGGTATAGTAATGTTTAAATTTTTAAATATTTTAGGCAAGCAAAAATATTTACAAATTTCAAGCACTTACTGTAATAACCTAAGAAGATTATCTTTATTTCATTATGAAAAATATATTATATTATTAATTTCCTTCCATGCCCAATGGCATTAAGATGCACATGAAGAATATTTATATAAACAAATGTAGGTTTTGTTCTTTCTTAATAGGTAAAGGCAATAAAACCTAGATCTTACTGAGTTCACTAGTGATAATTTACATTGTTATATTGTTATTAGCATGATCATTCACATTGATATTTCTCTATATTTCTATTTGCATCTTGATGTTTATGCGGATAATCTCCATATGTTTAATGTTTGTTGCACTTCAATGTTGATCCATTAAGTTAATTTACATTGTTATATGTCACTATTATTTCATTCATCTTAATAATTTTATTCATGCAAATGACACATTATGTTTATTGAAAACATTTTCTATCATCTAGATCAATCATTCAATACATTTAAAATTACACTTTCATGCTATAATTTTTAGATACTAAGCAATAATCCGCCCCACTATTTTCATATAACAATTTTAAGTAATAGTATATGCATTTCCAACTTGAAAACAATGTCCGACTGGAATAGATCAAATTCTTGTTGTCATGAAAGACTCATTTTTAACCATTGTCATATAACCTTTTGCTGAACTTGGATGCTCAAAAACAATTAGAATTAGAATTTTCATATAACCTTGTTGTCATGAAAGACTCATTTTTAACCATTGTCATATAACCTTGCAAATGAACTTTATTGGAATTTTATGACTTTTTTTGCAAATGAACTTTACTCAAATTTCATGACTTTTTTTTTTCAAATGAACTTTACCAAAAAACATTCACAAAGACATTGTCAACTCGTGCTTTTTGTTATGTATATTTTATTCACAAAGATATTGTCAACTCATGGTTGTTTTGTTTTTGTTATCTATATTTTAATAAATAAGTCATATTTAATAGTTATTTCACAAAGATAGAAATAGGTGTTTTTGTATGGATATGTGATATTATAATTATAAAATTAAAAAAAATAAATTTTATTATTCGATAGACAATATTTAAGAAATAATAATAAATTTTTTAAAAGTGTAAATATAGTTCAATACAAATACAAAGAGACTTTTCAATGTTAAGAAGAAATAGAATAAAAAACCTTGGTAACTATTTGTTTAAAATGTTGGTAAGTATGTGCTTTTCCTTGTCACTTTTCTATTTAAGAACTTTTAGGCTTGAACAAAAGATAAAAATAAAAAAAAAAAATAAAAAGGTCATTTAGCTTTCCTTTTTCACTTTTATGTTGAAGGGTATAACTTGTTTCATCCATGGGTTTTTAAAGTGTAATTATGTAAATGTTCGGTTAATCTTTTACTTGAGTACTTGGTTTTATTTGTGGGTTTTTAGATTTGTAGATGTAGATGTAAAATTAACAAGTAATTTTAAAATCAAACAGTATATTGAAATTTAGATTTTTTTTTAATTATTAGAGAAGATATGTTATATATTTTAATTATGTAAAATTGTATTAAAAAAAATCAAAGTGTTTTGATTAAGGTTTGAAATGTAATTTAAAATTTAAAATGTTTTGAATAAGATTTAAAATGTAATTTCAAGACAAGTTATTAATGATCTTAATTTCTTTATAATGCAAACTTGTATTAGTAACGAGCAAGTAAATGATTTATGTTTAAAAGGAAATTTGAAACTCAACAATTCACGATTTTCTCTTTTTCATATAATGGTCCAACACTTTACCTTGAAAAGAAAGAAACATACATGACAAAAAAAAAAATTTGTCCAACACTTGACCTTGAAAGAAAAGATAAACAAATGAAAAATAATTGACACAATTACTTGTGTTATTAATTTTATGGTCCAACACTTTCAAAAAAAACTTTTCCTGCTATTATATTAATAAAGGGAAATCAAAAAGTTGCATATGCCAAACTTCTTTTTAGACAGTTTTATTCAAAAATACCTTCAGCCCATGAAGGATCTAACTATTAGAAAGGGAAGAAAATAGCCCTACTAAACAAAAAATGACAAAAATCTCCATCTATTCAAAGGTACATAAGCTCCAAACGATTTGTTTCACCTTATTCGATAAAAAATAGACCGTTTGATACCTACCTTCACAGGTGATATACTTCTTGAGAAAAATTGCTACTTGATTCCATGGGCGTGGCAGTGACTGTAATGCTATCCCCCTCTGTGACGGTTGAATGTGCTCCCCTTCCCTAAGAAAATCCTGTATTGCTGCCAGATTGGGGGCTCTTCGTCTAAACAAAGCTTTGCCCACCTGGGGAAGACCAGTGACCTTAGCCACTATGGCTTCAGAGACTTCAATACGCAATCCCAAAACCTATGAGTGGGTTTCTGTAAGATTCAAGGCAAACTGTAAAGTTGTTTTCCGGTGAAATCCATTCAGGCGTTGGAAGAATTCAGTCTAGCCTGCATCTTGAAAGATGGCAAAAAATTCAGCATTTCATCTGAGTTCTCGCATGTTTGGAGGTTCATACCGAGCTAGAATAACCATGTTTGTATTCCTTCAGAGGTATGTTGCAATCCGACAAATTACAGATTATGACAATGGAGATTAAAGCACAGAGTATGCATGAATAGCTGAGAGTGGAGTTGGGTAAATTCAGAAAGTTCCAGCGCATCAGATTCGTTGGAATTTATCCCAAATTAGGAAAGGTGGCAGTTATTAGGTAACATAATTAGTCATTAAGTCACACAAGTGGAGAGATAACAATGTGATAGTGGGCACATAAAAGAAGGTATGATTAATATTGTAAGATCCCGTTAATACTTAATCAAGTAGTTAATCAAAGCCATACCTTCGAAAATACGTGATGGATGATGTTCTTTGGAGAATAGTAGAACATGTGGTGTGCAGTCATTAAATGTAATCACTATTATAGGGGTACTGTAATGACCTTTTCCGCCGACGAAGCAAAAACCATCGTGTCAAAATGGTCAGAAACATGATGAGTGCTGGAGTATAAGTTGAATTGCCTACATTAGGAATCAGAGCCATATCTGGAGGAGTTGCTAACTGCGGTTGCAAATAGTTTTACCAATAACGGAGGAGTCACAGTCATAGGTCATAAAGAAATCAGACAGTTCAGCACAGTCGCGGCCTTGGATTATAGAAAAATCAGCAAAATGTAGCGGAGTCACAGCTGCCAGAAAAGGTATCGCAGCTGCCGGAAAAGGTGTCACAGCTGCCGAAAAAAGGTGTCACAGCTGCCAGAAAAAGGTGTCATAGCTGCCAGAAAATGGTGCCACAGCTGTCGGAAAAACTAAAAAAAGCGTTAGGTTGACGGAAGTTGATGGTGTTGCAGCTGCCAAAAATGATGAAAATGGACAAAGTAAAATGGTGTTGCAGCTACCGGAAAAGATGAATAAGGCATTAGTTTGATAGAAGTTGATGGTGTTGCAGCTGCCAGAAAAGATGAAAATGGACAACAGTAAAACAGTGTCGCAGCTGCGCGGAATGGAATAAGGGTGGAAGTTTTACGGTGTTGCAGCTACGCAAAATGGGGTAAGGGTGGAAGTTTTATGGTGTTGCAGCTGGACAGATTTATTCAAGGAATTTTCTTCTAGTACAGGGAGTTACAGAAGAACAACACTGTTCACTAGGCCCGATGATGACCACCACTCTTTCGGTGCTTTCCTGCACATTTCATAAAAAAAATGGATCAAGTGCCAAAGAAAACAATAGCAAAAACAAACAATTTATTTATGTACAAAAATTCATATGATATTTACAGAGATTAACTAAGGATTGATAGGGGCAGAAAAAAATTCCTTCCCTTGCGCTAGCTGGTAGTCTAGATCAGCTGCAGTCTGTGATGTAAATGCGTCCTTTGAAATGGGCTTATGGTACAGCCGTAGCCTGTGACCATTAGCAAATAGTGGTGCGCGGTTCTCATCAATGGTTACCAGGCAAACTGTACCATTATCAAATGCTCTGTCTACTAGGTATGGGCCCAGCCATCTTGTGCGTAGTTTACCCTTGAAATATATTTTGAATCATGAATCGTATAATAGTGCCCAGTATCCCTCATAGAATACTTTATTCTTGATGAATCGGTCGTGCCAATTGGACCTCTGTTGCTGGATTAATACAGTCTAATCTACAGTGGCTAACCGGTTCTCATCAAGTTCGTTCAATTGATTCAATATTCTCTTCTGGGCTTTGGTTACATCTAGGTTTACCTCTATGGCTATCTTCAAAGTCTTAATCTCAAATTCAATTGGGAAGACGACACTTTTCCCATACACCAAGTCATAAGGAGAGAAACCTGTAGTGTTGCACCAAGTGGTACGATATGCCCACAATGCTTCTAGAAGTATGTTAGCCCAATCTCTATGATGGATCTTGATCGTCTTGGTAAGGATAGATTCAATGACTTTGTTAGTGCTTTCCACCTGGCCATTGGCTTGGGGATGGTAGGGTGAAGCTATCTGGTGCTGAATATGGTACTTCTGTAGTAGAGCTTCAAATTGATGTGACACAAACTATGGTCCTCCATTGGTAACCACTTCCTTTGGTACCTTGAAACAGGTAAAATTTCACTATACAGGAAATCAATCACAGCCTGGTCATTGGCTTTCACTAGAGCCGCAGCTTCTACCCATTTCATCATGTAGTCGGTACAGACCAAGATGTAGGATTTCTCCTTAGAATGAGGGTTGATAGGACCAATAAAATATAAAGCCCACCTATCAAAAAGTTCAACCACTAATTTTGGTTGAAGAGGAATTTGATCTAATCTATTGGGTTGGCCCATCCTCTGGAAACTATCACAAGATTGGACATATCTTTTTGCATCCCTGAAAAGGGTCGGCCAATAGCAGCCCATTCTCAGCACTTTCTATCCTGTCCTTCTGTATGCAAAATGCCCCCCACAAGGCTCATGATGGCAAGCCTTCAAAATATGTAATATCTCATCTTCTTTTACACACCTTCTGATCTCAAGATCAGGTCCTGTCTAGAAGAGATGACCATTTACCCAACAATACCTGGCACTTTGCTGAATAATTCTCTTTTTTTCCCTTTTGGACAAATGTGCTAGAATATTTCCTGCATCCAAGTAATTAGCGACATCTACATACCAAGGGGAGTAAGCTGAAACTCCAAATAAGTGTTCATCTATAAAAGAGTCCTCAACAGGCAAATTATCATCACTGTTAGTGAAACGAGATAAGAAATCAGCAACAACATTTTCTCTTCCAGGCCTGTCTATAATGGTAATATCAAACTCCTGTAATAATAAAAGCCATCTAGTCACCCTCGCATTATTAATAGGTTTATTCATTATATATTTCATGGCAAAGTGGTTAGCATGCACAAATGTAGGATATCCAGTAATATAATGTCGAAATTTTTTAATGGAGTAAACAATGGCTAAGAAATCCTTCTTAGTGATAGTATAATTAAGTTCAGTAGGGGCTAAGTTTTTACTAATATAATAAACTGCATAAGGTACTTGACCATCGTGTTGAAATATTGTAACTTCAAAGAATATTGTTTATGTATATTTTGTGGTCCCCGATGGTCCAACCGGGAGAACCACTTGTATTACATTGTACCCCGATGCTCCTAATCAGAAGAACTAATAAGAGTCATGAGGTAGTCCCCTCTAGTTGTAAAGGTGGGTCATCAGCACCCCAGTGTGGTTACTTGAGCCTACATGTGTTACTCGAGCCTACATGAGTTAACTTAAGCCGACATGTTAATTGAGTAAACTTTAAGTAAACGGATGAATATAAATAGAGGTGTAGTGCTCCTCATTTGAGACACACACACTCACTTGGAATAGCGCACTTGTGGAGGAGAGAAGTTGCTGGAGAAGGAGGAGAATCAGGTTTTTGATCTCCTTGTTGGTTTTACCTTTTTCCCTTTTGGGGCATCTATATTGAGGAAGCTTTTGCTGGGTTTTTCCCTTTAGGGTTTTCCCAGGATAAATCTGTGTTGTTCTTGTGATACTGTTTCTTTCAATGATCCTGTTTTATATGCTTTTATTATGAAAAATGAAATGATATACTGATGTCTTAGCTAAGCATATGAAAATTTAACATGGTATCAGAGCTAACCTGAATAGGGCAGCTTTCACAAGTTACAAAAGCTAGGGATTCTTATTTTTTGGTTCTCTCTCCACAATCAATCAGCAAAAGAAGGCTAGGCTGACTCTCCTTTGAAGGGTGCATCGTTGTGTCGAAGCGGAATTCGATTCCGAGCATTTTCAATTTTCGATGTGGAAATTAGGGCTTTCTACAGAAGAAGAATTTTTGAGTGAGACCAGCATAGGATTGTTCTCCTCATCAAAACCGAAGTTTAGAGACCTGGAGCAAGAATTTTGGTTGGGTGAATCTCCGGGAAATTCAAACCCTAGTTTGACCCCGAGCTAGAAAAACCCTAAATACTAAAACTGCTACGTTTTGGAACATTCACTATATTCAGAGATTGGAGAAGGATCAGGAGCTGAAAATTTCAGGAGCCGAAGACACAATCCTGATGAACACTGTGTCCAAATTTCATCTTCCGATTCGCTATATTCCAGGAGATATGTTTTCTCCATGTTAGGGTTCCAGCCTCTTCAAGAATTCATCCCTAAACAGGACACCTGGGGAGAATTTCAATATCTTGGGATACAGAGGTCCAAATGAAATTCCTAAAGATTTTGCAGAAAGGGAATGGACTTTAATTTTGGTGGTACAAATTTTAGACTCCGAAGATGAACCAGTGACACGTGGCATGACGTACAACTTCGTTGTTATGAACAGTCCTGTAACAGGTCACCGTGGGAAAAGGATCATAAATCCCAAATGGTGAAACAAATTCTGATGAAAACTATGGTGGTGTATCAGGGACATGCGAGGTTACCTAAGTACAAAATTTCAAACATAGATTAGCATACATTTTGGAGATATCGCAGAAACAGTAACAGGCATTTTTGGAGGAGAAATTGGAAAATTAGGGCTTCCTGTTCTCGGAGCTTCCCTCCACTATTTTCAGAAATGGAGTACATTGGACAACTCCATTTGAAGAGATCTATCTGTCTAGCCAATCAAATATGAAATATTCCAAGTTTTTGAAATTAGGGTTTCTGTGACAAACCTTAGATGAGTCAGCTCCGAAACGAGGACGGACACCTCAAATTGGTAAGATCTAATCCTTTGCTATGTTCATTTGAGGTTCTATTTTCAATGTGATCTATGACATCATCTTGATGATAAGCTTGGTGAATTTGACAACTTCCAAGCCTAGAATTATATGATCTCTCTGAATAAAATGGATTGGACACCTACATGAGCATAGAGGTTCCAGTTTCAGAGGGAGATGAGGCTAGAAGCCTTTCTCAAGAAGAACTTGGCCAAATCCCAGAAGATCATTGATGATTCAGTTATGAATCAACTTGTACTACAAGTTTCTTCCCTAAAGACATCAATGAGGGTTGATTTCTTGACCAATCTATTTGAAGGGAAGAACATAGATCGGAATATGACCTTAAGAAACCAGCTGAAGAATGTGAAGATCCAGAATGCAGAGACCATGCAGTCATAAGGATATCTCAAATCAAAGAACAACTTCAAGCAGAGAT
>LPNX010663198.1:49123-64171 GCA_001517045.1 Pseudotsuga menziesii | reverse complement strand
TATTCTTGACAGGGAATGAGAAACAGATCATGGAAAGCAAGAAGAAACTAACAGAAGAATTTGAGATGAAAAACCTTGGGTTAATGCATTATTTCCTAGGTTTGGAAGTATGGAAAAGTTCAGAAGGAATCTTTCTCAACCATGGAAAGTATGTTGTAGAGATGCAAAGTCATGGCCACACCCATGGAATCCAACCCGAAGTTGTTAGCTGATGAATCATTAGAGTTAGTGGTTGTGACTCACTACAGACAGATTATTGGGTCATTGATGTACTTGTTCAACCAAGACCGGTTCACCTAGTAGCTGCAAAACATGTGATGAGATATCTGAAAGGGACTATAGACTTTGGTCTATACTATGATGGTAGCCATGAGTATAGATTGTATGGCTACACAGATGCAGATTGGGCTGGAAGTATCTTAGATAGGAAAAGCACATCAGGTATATGCTTTTGTTTGAGGTCTGCTATGAGTTCATGGTTTAGCAGGAAACAGTCCAGTGTTTCTCTTAGCACAGTTGAAGCAGAATACATAGCAGATTGCTCTACTAAGTTGTGAAGCCATATGGCTTTAGAAGCTGATATTAGGTCTCTTTGACCTGAATATGGACACAACAATGATTCTATGTGATAACCGCAGTTGTGATGACAAAGAACCCTGTGTTCCACGTAACACGTAGAAATCTAGTATTTCTACATACAAGATAAGATGAAGATAATGATACTATAGATGCAGATGATGGTGATTTAGTATTTCTATACTGAATGTAGAGATGATGATGTTTCAGCATTCCCATATTGAATATATAGATGATGATGGTTTTCAGTATTCCCATACTGAAGATTAGATGATATTTCAGTATTTACATACTATAGATATAGATGATTGTGATTCCGTATTTCTATACTAAATATAGAGATGATGATGATTTCAGTATTTCTGTACTGAAGATATAGATGATAATGCTTTTAGTATTCACATACTGGAGATACAGATGGTGATAGATCAGTATTCAGATATTGAAAATGTGGATGATGATGGTTTGGATGATGATGTACTAACGAAGGCTATACCTCGAGTAGAGTTCAAACACTTTCGACACAAGCTTGGTGTTGTTCAGAAAGACCTTCCTCGAAAAGGGGAGTAGTGATGTTGCAGTGGGATTGTATCATCCCTGGGTATTTGCCCTAAAATGATCCGGAGACCTCAGTCTTCGAGAATGAAGAGGGATTGTATCATCCCAGGACATCTGTCCATAATAGATCCGGTGACCTCGGTCATCAAGAACGTGATGGGATTGTATCATCCTTGGGCACATTCCCTAAAGTGATCCGGAAACCTCGGTCTTCGAGATTGAAGAGGTATTTTATCATCCTGGGACATCTATCCTAATAGATCTGGTGGCTTTGGTCGTCGAGAATGTGGTAGGATTGCATCATCCTTGGACATAGTCCTAAAGTGATAGGGAGTGATTATCCCGTAATTATATCCTGTGACTTCGGTCGTCGAGAATGTGGTAGGATTGCATCATCCTTGGACTCAAGTCCTAAAGTGATAGGGAGTGATTATCCCGTAATTGTATCTGGTGACTTCGGTCGTTGAGAATGTGGTAGGATTGCATCATCCTTGGACTCAAGTCCTAAAGTGATACGGAGTGATTATCCTGTAATTGGATCCGGTGACTTCGATCATCAAGAATGTGGTAGGATTGCATCATCCTTGGACTTAGTCCTAAAGTGATAGGGACTGATTCTCCCGTAATCAATCCGATAACTTCGGTTGTCGAGAATGTGGTGGGATTGTATCATCCCTGGACTTTAAGTCCAAAAGTGATCCAAAATAATTTTTGTCTTTGAGTTGTGGATTGCAATGTTGCTGATGATGATGATGCCGTACTGATCGAAAGATAAGAGTATGATGATGACGCACTATGATTATGATGTTTCTGATCGAAAGATCGGAGTATGATGATGATGTTTCTGATAAAAATATCAGAGTATGATGATGATGCTTCTGATTGAAAGATCAGAGTATGTTGATGATGTTTATGATCGAAAGATCAGAGTATGATGATGATGTTTCTGATTGAAAGATCAGAATGTGATGATGAGTATGATCGACAAATCAGAATATGATGATGATGATGTTGCTGTTGATCGAAAGGTCAAGGTGCTGAAGATGTTGTTGTTGATCGAAAATTCAAAATGCTGAAGATGTTGCTGATCAAAAGGACAAAATGCTGAAGATGTTGTTGCTGATCGAAAAATCAAAGGGCTTAAGATGTTGCTGACCGAAAGTTCAAAATGCTGAAGATGTTGTTGCTGATCAAACAGTCAAAGTGATGAAGATGTTGCTGATCGAAAGGTCCAAGTGCTGAAGATGTCGTTGCTAATTGAAAGATCAAAATGCTGAAGATGTTGTTGCTGATTGAACTAGTCAAAGTGCTGAAGATGTTGCTGATCGAAAGGTCCAAGTGCTGAATATGTCGCTGCAGATTGAAAGATCAAAATGCTGAAGATATTGTTGATGATGAAGACTGAAGATTGAAGATGAAGACTACATGATGTTGAAAAGCTTCCAATGATTTATAGATGTGTTACCCTACTGATGTTGATGATGTCCGCTATCTCTACTCTTGTTGTTGTTGATGTAGAATACCCTTCTCCTTAAGGGGGAGTGTTGAAATATTGTAACTTCGAAGAATATTCTTTATGTATCTTTTGTGGTCCCCGATGGTCCAACCAAGAGAACCACTTGTATTAAATTGTACCCCGATGCTCCTAATCGGAAGAACTAATAAGAGTCATGAGGTAGTCCCCTCTAATTGTAAAGGTGGGTCATCAGCACCCCAGTGTGGTTACTTGAGCCTACATGTGTAACTCGAGCCTACATGAGTTAACTTAAGCCGACATGTTAATTGAGTAAACTTTAAGTAAACGGATGAATATAAATAGAGGTGTAGTGCTCCTCATTTGAGACACACACACTCACTTGGAATAGCGCACTTGTGGAGGAGAGAAGTTGCTGGAGAAGGAGGAGAATCAGGTTTTTGATCTCCTTGTTGGTTTTACCTTTTTCCCTTTTGGGGCATCTATATTGAGGAAGCTTTTGCTGGGTTTTTCCCTTTAGGGTTTTCCCAGGATAAATCTGTGTTGTTCTTGTGATACTGTTTCTTTCAGTGATCCTGTTTTATATGCTTTTATTATGAAAAATGAAATGATATACTGATGTCTTAGCTAAGCATATGAAAATTTAACACATCCTATTGTCCTAAAACTGCTCCAATGGCAGTATCAGAAGCATCTGAAGAAATATGAAAGGCTAGGGTCCAATTGGGTACTCTTAAGATGGGAGTTGTGGACAGATTCTCCTTAAGTTTAACAAACGTTGTCTGGCATGCCTCATTCCAAACAAATTGCACGTCCTTCATTAACAGTGAAAACAAAGGAGAGGAAAGTTTGGAAAAGTTTTCTATAAATCTTCATTAATATCTAGCATGCCCTAGGAAACTTCGCACTTCTTTTTGAGTTACAGGAGTAGGTATATTTTTTATTACCTTGATTTTTGAGGGATCCACCTGGATGCCATCAGCAGAGATGAAACGCCCCAATACTACTCCTTCACTCATCATCATATGGCACTTTTCAGTGCTTAAAGAGAGGTGGGTCTGTTCACAGTGAATTAAAACCTTTTCCAAATTTTTCAATGCTTCTTCAAAATCCTTGCCATAAGGAGTAAAATCATCCATAAAAATTTCCATACTATCATTAACTAATTCTGAAAATATGTTGATCACAGCTCTTCGAAATGTTGCTGGTGCATTGCATAAACCAAAGGGAAGCAATTTGTAAGCAAAAGTTATCCATGGATAGGTGAAGGTAGTTTTATCTTGGTCTTCAAGAGAAATCTAGATCTGATTGTACCTACTAAACCCATCCAGTAAGGAGAAGAACTTCTTTCTTGATAAGGTGTCGATTACTTAATCGATAAAAGGCAAGGGAAAATTATCCTTTTGTGTTGCCTTGTTTATCTCTCTATAGTCCACATAGACTCTCCATTTACCATTTTTCTTGGGTACTATTATGAGTGGGGACACCCACTCGCTGTCTGAAATGGGATATATAAATCCGGCTTCCAAGAGTTTCTGAATTTCTTCCTTCACTATGTCCCTAAGATTGGGGTTCATTCATCGTTGAGGTTGGCACACAGGCCGGGAGTCACTTTTAATATAAATATGATGGGTGCACAGGTTAGAGGGAATACCCCTCATGTCTATGTACTCCCAGGAAAATGCCCCCTTGTGTTCTTTTAAGAGATTGATCAGGGGAAGGAAAAGAGGTATCACTAACGATGTTTAATCTTTGTACAGACTAAGTAGAGATCCTAATGATTGTGTATAAATTAGTGGCTCCTTAGAGTGATGCTATTGTAGTAACAAGAAATTCATTTTGTTTTGAGTTGTTCATTAGTGTATTGATAGTATATCGTTTATTCCATGTAATAAATAAACAATGTATGATAAAATTACAGTAAAACCTATCATAATATTTTGACTTCCTGTCTTTTAGAGGGAACCTAGGTGTGTCAGGCTATGTTTTTTATTGTTTATATTTCCATGTAGCACTTACCTGAGCCACTTTTTAGCAGTTTGTTTTTTCTATTTCACATTTGTTGACACAAGTGCTGCAAGTTTTTTGTAAGACCCCAGATCATGATCTTATTGCAGAGTTGCATGTCATAATCATATAATGCAGAGTTGCTTGGCACAATTGTTGTGGACCTAAGCAACCATATACCTGAATTCACGTAACTGCAGTAGTACATAGTGGTAAAGAGTTTTCACTATCAACTTTCACATTATGGATGAAGTAAATTCATTATAGTTGGCAAGATGTTGGATGCCCCAAATTCTTTTTAACGACCGAGTGCAATAATTGATCTTTTGATGCATTCCTTGCTCTATGGTCATTAAGCAATTCTCCTTCTCAGAAGTGGTGCAAACTTATGAATTTTATACCTAGGCTGATATTGAGTCATTAAAGGTGTTAGTTTTTCAAAGCACACATTTACAAGAAGACGAAAGATAATTTTTCCAACAATTTTGAATTTATTCCCGTACAAATATGGTGTCCCCTTTCATAAAAAGCTTATGATTCGGTTTGCTTCATTCTAGTGAACAACTTTGGGACTTTCCATGGATAGTGAGACAATCCCAATTGCATAACTATTAGTTGCTCATTTAAAGCTTGTGCCCACTAGTTTAGTATCTTTAGAAGGTAATAACTCCATTACCGTTTCAATAGAATTTGTCATTGACTTGCAATCTGCTATTGAATCTTTTTTGTATTTCTTCACATACTTGGTATGGGACATAAAGATGCTACAAGCTATTCCATTTTCCATTCTTCCACTCCTAAACAATGATTAAGTTTTCCCAAATGTCTTTCAAGTGATCCATGTATATCTCATTTTTCTCAGTTTTTCAATTATCTAAGTTGTTACCTATAATAATGAGATCATCTACAAATGAGACCATAATGAAAATATCTGTTGTGATTTTTACCTGTGTTGTTCTGAAGGTGTTCCTCCTTTATCACCTTAGCAGTACACTGTAGTTCCCACTCTAAAGAGAAGTGGACCTAGTAGCAACCTTGGTCTATGTGCAAGTGGGTTGAATGCAAAGTTAAGAGAAGCATTAGCATGACGCAAGTGAGTTTTCCTGTTTTTTTGAAGGTGTTTCTCCTTCAAAAGTACTTCATCTCAGTAGATATGTTCATCCTGCACCTTCAACAGATGCATACATCCTTGAGATCCATGTAGCAGACTGTAGTTTGCATGTGAGGGTGCATCAACAATGTAGGAGGTGCTTCAACTTTAGGCATCGTATGGTTGTTGTATGCATGCATGCTTGTCTGAATGTTTTCCAGGCTTAGAGCCATATTTAGCATTCTTTTCTAGGTACGAGGCACTCTAGTTTAGGAAATCTCTCTCATGCAACTTAGGAACTTTAAACTAGGTAGAGTTCGAGTTAGGAATACCTATTTTAAGTTAGGGGTTGTGCATGGGATGTATTTATTTTGTAAAACTCTATCTTATCTTCTTATGTAAAAGAAATGTAGGGTGGAGGTGGTGATTCATTCAATGTTTTGTCTGTGTTAGGATTTGAGCTATTACTGTGTATTTATTTTCTTCTTTAGTTATTGAATACAGATGCAGTATTGGTAGTTCAGACCTGTGTGTATTTTGTTGTTCGTAATTTTTTAGAGTGGTGTGTTTGTACTTTGTTCGATAATATGCAGTTTTCATTGAAGCTTAGTCTTTCCATTTCCTAGCTGTTAGGTTAATTTTTCGCAGTGCAAAGTCTACATACTATGATCTGAAAAATATAACATGGTATCAGAGTGGCAGACCTTAAATCTTCCAAGACTCTGTGTATGTAGAATGTTGATTCCTATGAGAGTGAATTGTCAAAGGATTTTGGTGGGTGTGATGCCTAGCTTGAGAGTAATGGAATTTAGTTTTGTATTTGAATCATTCATTATGCATTTCTATTTTATTTGAAACAAGAATCTCAACTGTAAAAAAATGTATATAGAAAAGATTTTTTATTCGAACTTTTAATAAGTAGATCGGTCAATCACTTGAATCTTTTGGTCAATGGAAATAGTAGTAAGTACTTTCTTTCTCCTAAGTTGTGAGGACGTAGTAAGTACTTTTATTCTACATAGTAGAAGACAATAGTGCCTTATTTTGATTAGTTAGAAACCAGGGATAGCTTTATATATGCATTATATAAAAATATGGAAGGCATTTCAAAATGAAGGAATTTTTCTCCTCACACTTCTCCCATTCAGCAATTTTGAGAATTTTAGGGTTTTAGAACAACATTTACAGGCTTGGAGCAGTGATCCTCATCGATTATGTATTTTGTTTCAAATATGTATTGCACCTGGTTCCATTTTGATATATTCATCCTTACATGTTATATACGATATACATGAGCATAATTTCATCTAAATGTTTATGCATCTTCCAAAATTACTATGTACATTTTCCAGTTATTTGTTTTCTCTTTTTAGCAAGAAACAAAATGTATTTCTTATCATATGTTTTTTGTAGGTAACCTTACTCACAAGATTTATAAGAACATGAGGAGGGAGGCTACTGCAATGTGGATGCAGAAGCATGTGCACAGATATAAAGCTCAAAAAGCTCAGAAAGCTCAGAAGCACGTGTAGTGCAGATACAGCGTGCGCAGATAGAAAGCTCAGAAAGTGGGCCATTGAGTATGAAGAGCCTATTGCTGAGGCTTTTTAATTAAGTATGAAGAGCCTGTTGCTGAGGGTTTCAAGTTGCTAAGTATGGTTTTGAAGCTACTATGGGATCTAAGTATCGCTTAGCATCCAAGTACAAGTGGGATGGTTTAGTCATTATAATATTTTGAAAATTCATCGATGTTTTAGATGATTTTCATGTAAAGTTATATGGAGATAGTTTTTAAGAAAACTCATATTTATTGTAATACTTGACATTTCATATAATATAATTTGTGCAGTTTACAACTTATATGGTTGTACTTTATTTTATTTATAAGTGTTGTAATTAACTAATTAATGTGACATTCCATAATTCACATGTGTATTAGATGATGATAAATAATGTATGATTATTTTTTAATTTAAACATAATATCATATTAAAAATTTATATTGATTAATAATGGACACCACTAATACTACTAAAATATTATAATAACCACACATAAAACGACTAAAAATGACTAAATTAGTGACCAATAAATGAGATTAATGACCAAAATTCGCATATAAAATGATCAAAACTTGAGAGATACGTAATCAATCAATGAGATAAAAATGACCAAAACTATGACCAAAATTCACATATCAATGACCAAAAAATAGTTTTGGTGGCTAATTTATGATCTTTTATTACGCGACCAAACTTGGTCATATTCTAGTTTGTCATGTGGTCATATATCTAGCCATTGATTCAAATATATGACCAAATTAATGACCAACTAGTAAGCTATAGATGACCAAAATAAAAATGAACAGATTATGGTCGCGTAATAAAAGACCGTAAATTAGCCACCAGCGATCGCCAAACCAAAAATGGTCATTGATATGTGGATTTTGGTCATTTTTTTGGTCATTAATCTCTGAGTTTCCACTAGTGTAATAATGGTTGAACGCCCTCTTCTTCCTCTGGCTCCATCCATAAAGAATTTTTAGCTTCTAAGGTCGATTGAGCTAGAGGATAGGGAGTGATGTTCTTTGTCATAGACCTAGATCGAGAGCTTATGCAAGCATTAACTGTAGCTAACCAAGGCCTTCCCAGGATCAGTGGCTGTCCTCCTAGCTGTGACTTAGGTTGTAAAAGCAAGAAGTTAGCAGGGTACTCCCAAGAATCAAGTGAGATGACAAGATCATCCAAAATTCCTCCAGGTTTAATAGTGGATCTATCTGCCAGTTCTAAAATGGTGGGGGTTGGCCTGAGGTTAGTGAGCCCAAGTTTCAATAGTCATAACATTAGTCGCTACTCTTAAATATACTAGTACGTTAGGTATCTATGTATTCCCAATCTGCACAATGACAGTGGGATTCCGAGGATTGTCATATTTGGCCAAAAGGGTTTTTCCCATTATTAATGCAGATAATTTCCATATGACATGAACAGTGGGAGGATCCCAGGGTTTCCTTCTTGGTTTCCTTGAGCACAGATCCCGAATAGTTCTAGCATAGATAGGTACATCTTGAAGAGCTTGAATGAGGGGAATTTTAACATAAAGGTTTTTTAACTCTCCTAAGAGGTTAAATTGAGGTTGTCCCACTACCTTTGGTAGCCTTAATATTTCAAGGTACGGTGGTTACCTAATCAGCTGGGTAGGCTATGTGTCGCTAGATGTATTATTCTGTGTTTTATCCAACACATTAGTGGGATGTTCAGCATCTTCAATGATGGGGGTCGCATTAGATAGATGTTGTGGGTTCACCCCTTATTCATGCAGAGGGGATGGAACATCCTCAATGATCACCGGCTCCACTACCTTTCCTGATCGTAAGCGAATATTGTTGCAGGGCACAAAAGTAAGGGAGTAAGAAGGCATGTTGGCAGTTTCATATTGATGGACTATTTTATTATTTGGGTTAGGATTAGGTTGAACAGACAGCTGAGGTTGCATTGGCATATTGGGAGCAACATTGTTCTACAATTGAGGTCGCGACTACTGATAAGGTTGAGGGTATTGAGGAGGGTATGGATGTTGAGAAAATGGTTGATGTGGAGGCTGTTGAGGAAACTGGTTCTCTGGATGGAAATTCCTCCATCTAGGAGACCAAGAAGTTGCTTGGTGCGGTGGCTGTGGTGGCTGAACCCAGGGGTTCCAGGAGTTAAAATTTTGCGCTAAAGGTTGAGAGGGGTACCATTGAGGATTAGAATAAGATGAAGGGAATTGTGTATTCATGTGCTGCATATTATTCCAATTATTCATGTTATTAGAAAATGGAAACGAGTCTAGAGTCATGCCTTGATTTCGAGGCCGCCAGGGCTTCTTTTGTTCAATAAAGTAATTTGGTTCCACCTCTGGAGTTGATGCCTATAGAACAGCCTTCACTTGGGGTAGTGACGGGCATTATTTTGTGTCATGGTTCAGCTCGCACAGCTGACACACTTCTATCTTGTCAAGCGGGAACTCCTTTAGAGGGTGGTTCTTTCTACATCGAGGGTAGACCACACCTAGTGTGAGATCCTCTACTGCTTGTTTTTGCTTTACCCTCAGGACGTTTATTTCCGAGGAGATAGAGCTCATCATTTATATTTTGAATTTTTCAAGGAGTTTTCCTATCTCTGCACAGGTGGATCCTCCATTAGATGACTTTTGAGTTCTGTCAAAGACATCACATTCTAATTTGTCCCATTTGTCATGCCTGTTATTCCTGGAAGATCCCCTGGAGTACCTTTTACACAATTCCACAATTTTCTTGAAAGACTCCTTGGAGATATCCCCCTTTCCTAACAGGTTTAACATATCAGGAAATCATCCCTAATCCCATGAAGGAGGATTATTTTGAGCACATATAGCCCCATATTAGTCTGTCCAGCTCTCTACACATTATATAAAAGCCTCTCAACAAAATATTCCAAACTTTCATCATCCTTCTGTAGAAGTTTAAACAGTTCTTCTCTCTTGTCCTTGGTATTGCAATACTCCTGATATTTCTCCAGGAACACCTGTTTCATCCTATCCCAATTAGTGACAGTTTCACCTCCTAGGCTCGTAAACGAACATAATGCATTTTCCTTAAGAGTGGCAGGGAAGAGTTTCAACTTCTGTGCGTTGGTGGTGTAATCATAGCTGTGATAGAGGATATCAAATTCAAAAATAAATTCATGTGGATCCTCTCCCTCTTTTACATAAAAATGGTTCAACACCAACGGTGATATATTTTTCATAGGGTCTATCCCTTCTGGTTGTTGAATTGGGAACTAAAGTGTAGCCACCGTCCCTTCATGTAGGGAATTACCTTCATGATGATGATTTTCTCCCATTGCCTCTTCCTCTTTGGATTCGTGTTTGTTACTCATATCTTTCTCTATTTTCTCCTCTTTGTTCTTCGAATGATCAACGAATTTCTGATGGAACTATGTCCACTCCTCCTTGGTTACAACCTTCCCGTTAATGTGATAGATCATATCTTGATCAACAGATCCTACAGTACTAACTCTGGCCTCCTTTGCAGGGATATTCAAGGCTGTTGCAGCTACTCGTGTGTTCTTCACTATAGAACCTAATGCTGGCACTCCAGGATTGGCAGATATTCTTTTGGTAGGTGTTTCCTGATAGCGGGCCCTGGTATAAGAATTGTTTCTATCAACCAGATTGTCAATGAATGTTCTTCTCCCTAATTCTAGACCTCGCCCATGACCTCGACCACCTGCAGTGTTAGTGTTTTGTGGGGTTCTGGGATTTCTAAGATGGTCACACTTTACCCTTCTTGTATTCATGCAACCCAAATCATTCCAACGAAAAAATGAAGAAGACTGAATAGAAACAATTACAGGATGCAACTATGATAGTGTTTAATACTTATCCTCCACGGAAACTACGCCAAAATGTTGGGCACCTGATATGCAAGTTAATTACAGCTAACATACATAGTGTTCAATATTTATTGTCAACCCAGGGTAGTCTTTTATTTCAAGGATAACATGCACTATATATGCTTAAACACTGAGTTGCTGTAAGTAAACAATCCTATTCTTTGCTTAGATACTCTCATCCCAAGGATCCACTTAATCTAGTTTACTCTCTTAAGAATACAGTCACAATTACCTTTTACTGTTCTTGATCTAGAATTGAAAGATACCAAAAATCACATCTATATTACTTTTGCAAAAAATCAAAATCCTGTTTACCAAACCATCTAATGATTCACCCAACTATCTTGATCTAATTATTCTAGAAGTCCAGCAGACATGAATTGAGTTTAGCTATTCTAGAAATTCAGAATACAGGAATGAAATTTTGCAACTACAAAAGCAAAGGAACAAACTACAAGAATCTATAGAAAGAACAATTGGAAGATCTAGGGATGAACAAGGCTGTTACAGCTACCACATAGTTGCATAAGGAACAATTACCTATATAGTCGACTGTCACATCATACCACTGCAGCTTTTCAAGGGATGCAATTAATAACACACTGTAAATCAACAACTGTCGCAGCTTACTATGAGGAAATGAAATTGTCACAACATCACGCGACATAATAATTATAATTTCCTAATTTAACTCAGCAATCCCTGTGGGAAGGCGGGCCCAGCCTTCTCACACAGATGCTGGAAGTAACGTACATTAAAAAACTGAGATCTGAAGTAACTCCTTGTATTAAAGAGGGTAGATGAATCATGCAACCTCAGTCACAACTAATACAATAATTTGGTTAAGGGTTCAACCCCTGGCTCAAAATAGCTCCCCTTATTTATACAATTTCAATCATAATGTCCTATCCCTATTATTGGGCAGCCATGAAGATCTTTGATCTTCAGGCTACCTCAATTACAATAACTATTATAGACGTGGCAGGATGAGAATAAAAAATATAGGGAAGCTGTTGATTGACCCAAAAATAATGATCCTAATTGATTGAGAAGGTATTCCACAGATCATGGCTACTTTTGAGCAGTGGCACACTATCACCTCCAAATATGACGCAACCTATTGTAGCTACCCTTGTAAAGCTTGCATGGAATGATACACTAGGGATGCATTCTTTGGGCAACGGTGGGATGGATGGTGATCAATTTTAGCAATGAATGCCCATCCTTTCCTTAGCATGATCGTCCCACTACACCTGCATTCTCTATATCTCGAAATAACTTTATAAACCATCATATGTTAGCATATCTTAACATATAGAGCCTTCATTACCACAATCCTAAGCATTAATAAAACAAGACAATGATTAACCATACCTTTGTGACTTGAGGGGCAGAATGAGGGAAAAACATCTATTTAGCATGCAGAATAGGGTAGGATGAGGAAAAAAGAGGTGGATAAGGATGGTAAAAAAGGGGCCATTTCTGGGCCCAACAGGATCCTTCTGGTACAGATAGTCCTCCATTTTCATCTTCCATAACTCATAATTTTGGCCATTAAATTTCTCAACCCTAAAATTTCCCTCTTCCGCCATTGCTCCCACTTGAACCAGGAACCCTTCTTTCCTATGAGTTTACCAGCCAAATAGACATTTTGGCTCTGATACCAATTGTTAGAAATGATAGGATCGCAGAGCAATAATATTTATATAATTAAATAATTAAAAAAGATGCAAAACATATTAAACACATTACAAAGAGACACAAATATAACGTGGTTCACCCAAATGATGGGCTACGTCCACATATAAATTGTCGGTCATTTTATTACCATCCAGAAAGGTGAAGGGATACAACCTGCAGCAATACCATTGCACTTCCTCTTCTCGCTCTCGCATTCTCTCTCACACAATCACATATATTGTTTACAATGCTACAATACAATACAATACCACACACAACCATATTACAATGCTTTTCTTTTATATGGGAAATAACATGGGAAACTACTAAATACCAAAGCATGGGAAATGAGTGTACAGTACACCTGGGGTACAAACACGAATGAATAATATCTCTAGATCTGGAAGATCAGGCTCCACAACCAACATTTCCAATTTGCAGATTCCCATTCAATCCTCTCCAAATGGTTCATGTTGACATACTCCAACCAACCCACAACTACACATTTGCTAAGGCTTTCCACTAACTGTAGGGTGAAATCTCTTCCAATTTATAAACTCTCATAGTCCCTCCTGACTTTTATAGCTTTAGACTTTCTATTTTCTTGGGTCGTAAGACTAGAAACCCTATAGGTAGGGGGGACTTCTCCAACTCTGATCTAGAGGTAAACCCTACAGTTTCAAGATGTTTTTTCTTAGTTCCAAAATCATTCACCCTCTAATGTAGAGTGTTTTGTAATTGACTAGGGTTAGTAGCGAACAATGAAGAACCACCGTTATCCCATTTATGCACCTTAGGTCTCACTCTAGACCTTTCAAAACTCCTAGATTTTTCCAAACCACCACATTTGGAAGAAAACAAGGTATTGTAATCAATATTTTGATAGACAATTGGTGGTTTGCCTCTATCTACTTTGCACACATAAGAATTAAGAGCATTAATACACTTCCCCAAAGCTTCATCTAACCTTGTCTTATGAAAACCACCCTTTGTCTTTTCCACATTAGAAACTACTAACTCCACATGTACGATCTGATTTCCACTTTTTGAGAAATAGAGATGAGGAATAACTACAGATAAATCCACCTGCTCATATAGATTCAATGTGGAGTCATATCGGTGATCCACCTTTGAGGAATTATAGTTAGTAGGTATAAACCCTAATGCCTTCATATAAGGGACAATTTTTTTTCCCTAGACATATTTCCACTAGGAAAATAGGCAAAAAAAAATTAAAAACCGATACATCCAACACTTTACCTTGAAAGGAAAGAAACACAAACGATAGAAAAAATAATAATGGTACAACACTTTACCTTCAAATAAAAGATATACAAACAACAACAAAAATGGTACAATTTTTTGTGTTATTAAGTTTACGAGATTAATCAATTCGGAAAACAATACAAAGTCATGAAATATTAGACTATGTTTTCCATGTTCTAGATTGTGCTTATCCCAAATATTTCTAAAAACAAAATTAACCTTTTTGAAAGATATATATTACAAGTTATGATGGACTCTTAATTTTTCCAAACCTAAATACAAAAATAAATAAGATCAGATCTTCCTACATAACCAATTCAATGCTAATAGAGCCACTATTTTGCAGAAAATCCAAATTATTTACAACGCATGAACATTTACACTATTGAAACCATTTGAAACATAAGAAAACCTATGCATTTGAATGTTATCAATAATGTTTATCCTAACATATTCATTAAGGAGAGGTTAGATGGGTGGTTAAATAGTTGAGAGTGAGATATTCTCACCAACATGTTTCCTATATTTAAAGTTTGTGGTTGAGATATCCCCTTAAGAATTTATTTATTGTGGTTGAGATAAAAATTCCATGTATAAATATGTAGCATTGTTTATGAATAAATCATCGAAGAGAGTTCTGTGTGCTACAATGTTTATTCTTCAATATTTTAATTTGGTATCAGAGTAAGACTAAGCTTGAATTCCTCATGGGAGGTCCCAAGGAAATGAAATATGAGCAAAATCTATGTTCATTGTATGTGTAGAGTATCTTAATTGAGAGTGGATTGTTTTTGTAGTAGTAGTGTGTGTGTGATATTTATCCTCATAGTTACATGAAGTTTTATTGATTCTTCGATTCAAGATTTCAGTGAAGATATGTGTGGAAATTTGGCTCAAATGTGAGGGTTTGCAAAATATTTTTTTCAATTAAGTTATCTTGACAAACATATTTTCATGTAGTGGTAATACGATACAATCATACA
>LPNX010663198.1:26930-39139 GCA_001517045.1 Pseudotsuga menziesii | reverse complement strand
CCTCTATATCAAATGTAGAGTTAATGCATAATTGCCCAGTGTTTAAGGATGTACCTGTATTGTGATCCACTCCGTTTGGTCCATTTAGTTTGGTTTGTTATATTGGACATTATTGGGGAGTTAATGCAATCATTGCTATTGGTTTGTTATATTGGACAGTATTGGGGAGTTAATGCACTGATTGTTATTTAGATATCTATGAATGTTTTTATGTTTATGAATTTCTAGAAAAAATAGATCTGAAAATGGCTTTGTGACTTTAATGGCATGGTGTAACGGAAAAACAATTACTGAATCCCCCAGCCCCCAAAAAATACAAAATGGAATGATACTAGTTACTAATTCCCCAAAAAAATTATGGCATCGTTTGTGAACTTGTTCATCTGAAATATATCTTTATTGGAGTTGTTTGTTTATCGCTTTGTTGGATGAAATTTCTGGTTTTCTGCTTAATTTGTTCATTTTCTGTTCTTTATCTTCTAAAATCATATCTCTATTGTGTATGTTCATTTTGACCTATGGTAATTTAAA
This sequence comes from Pseudotsuga menziesii, assembly GCA_001517045.1. Classification (NCBI taxonomy): domain Eukaryota; kingdom Viridiplantae; phylum Streptophyta; class Pinopsida; order Pinales; family Pinaceae; genus Pseudotsuga; species Pseudotsuga menziesii. The sequence continues at coordinate 38,608 of LPNX010663198.1, read as the reverse complement.
ATTATTTTTATAGTTTGGGTGTCAATAAGGAGTTTTTGTTGTGTGTTTTTTTACTGGAGTGGCTTCTTGTTTGTTACCTTTAATTTTTTTTCTTGAAGGTCTTGAAGCTTCATTTTGGATTTGCTATAATATATTCTCTAATAGAGTGTTATTAATCAAACTCTTTTCGAACTTTTTCTACTTGTGACTTTGTGTTGTCCTCTTTTAACCCTTTGATTTGTTCTTCTAGTTCTTGATCAAGATTTCTCGGCCATGATTTTCTTCTTGCTTCTCTAGATTTTTCCCTTCAAAGTCTTCATTAAAGTGTTTTGTCTTTCGACTAATTTTCAACTTCTTGATCTTTGTAACTAATTTTTTAGTATGGTTTCTTAGTCGAAATACTTCTCAAGTCTTGCTTGTTAGTGTATCATTTATTTTTGTAATTTCCAACATGTTGCCTTTAATGTCGTCGTTCTCTTAGAGTGCTTTCATCTATTGTTGATGTGGACATATCTTGGATTCTTGACTTTCCAACTATTTACGGACTTCTACAAATTCTTCATCCTCGTCGTTTAGGAGTGCATTCAAAAGTGTTAGTTCTTATTTTTTCTTACTTTAGTCAACTTCCTTCTTGATACCTTGGTTTTGTGATTTTTCCCTGATACTTTTTAATTCCTCAATCTGCGCCAACAAATCTTCTATTTGTTTTTTATCGTTCGTCTTTAATCTCCTTTTGAAGATTTTATAAGTTGATTATCATCTGTAGTTTTTTATTTTCATTTTGACAATCCTCTAGTTTCGCTTCTATTTTTTTAATTGAATATATGAACCATAAGCCATGGTTACCACTAGACTTGTATTCTTATGAAAATGTTAGATTCTCCTTTGATTATGATTCTTCATTGACAATTTGGTCTTCCTTGGCTTGGTTTCTTCTTTAATTTCCTTCTTTCTTGACAATGGGTTAGACACAAAAGTTGTAATAACCCTTAATGTGTTTCTTTTTGGAAAATTCTCCTTTGACTTTTTTCATTTTTGCATTAAATAACAATTGTAATAATTATTATTAAGTCATGTTTGTTATTATTAAATATAATAATGTTTTTTTTAATGGAGAAGCAATTAGAATTGTAAATATAAATAATAAATATTAATAAATATTATTATTAATATATAATATTATATATGTAAATGTTTTTTTTTTGTTAAATGGATTATATTAAGGTTTTAAATAGTAGTAATATTATTATTATTTGAATGTTTTGTAGCTATGGAGAGGGAGTGGATGGAGAGGGAGTGAATAGGAGCACGGAGTAAGAAACAATGATGGATTGTGAAGGGGCAGTGAGTGGCTATGTACAGTAGTGAGGGAGCAAGAGTGTGGAGGAGCAATGGGGAGTGTGTGTAGGTTGAGGGAAGGAGTAGGTGGAGACTAAAGGAGTTCAATGGGGGTGGTTACGAGGGATGAGAAAAGTGGGGTGGGTTGTAGTGGAGGTCGAGAACTAGGAGGAGGGCGTGGGAGATCGAAGGAAGCAGGTTGGAGTGGGTAGTTGGACGCGGTGGGGTTCGATGTGGAGCAGCATGGAAGAAGGTGTAAAGGATATGGAGTGAAGGGTTGGGGTGTGAAGTCGCAGTGTAGGAATTTGTGTAGGAAGGGAGACAAAATTGCAGGTGGAGGATGGTGAAGGCGAGCAGGTTCCAGGTTGTGGTGGGAAGATGGGGAAAAAGGGAGGATGGACGCATGTGTGGGGAAGGATGGATGCAAAAAGGAGGGTGGTGCAGAGCTGAAGAGGCTTGAATGGTGGGTTGCAACTGGTGGTGACTGCGGGGTGGACGAGAAGAGAATTGAGGGAGTTAATGAAGGTGTATGAAGCAATAAAAAATATGATGGGAAATGATGTGCAACGTGAATAGGGAGTCAAGTTGTGAAGGATTGGTAGCTCGAGAGAGAGAGAGGTGAAGAGTGCACGAGAAGGGTGTATGCAAGGAAGAAATGGGAAGTATCGGATCAGTTCATAGCAATTTGGGAGAAGGAAAGATGGAAAGGGGGAAGTGATGATGTGTGCACACGCTACGGGCTTAGAGGTGACATCATGGAAAGATAGGTCAAAGACCTATTAGAGAGAAACTATAAATTGTTGGTTAAAACCAAGATGTGGCCAAGGTCCAAAATTATATCGAGTCTGAGAATCATAGCACTCTAATACCAGTGAAAGAAATAAAATTTGTTTCTACACGAATTCCCAACGTAAATAAGAAAAATGATCCATAAATTGATAAGAAGATGCATATTGATAAAAGATAGAATGATTTATAATTACATTGGTAGGGATATATATAAGCCTTATCATTCCTTTTCAAATGAAAGGGTACATCTCTTTATGTTTTCTTAATTAATTAATTAATTAATCATTTCTTATTTATTTATTATTATATAAATAAATAATATTTATATATGTTTATATATCTCATTATGTTATACATTTTTCTTTATAACATAGGGGTGTTTGTGTGTGTGTGAGAGAGAGAGAGAGAGAAAGAGAGAGGAAGGGTGGAGGGAATTGAGGGGTTAGATTAATGTGGGGGTATGTAGGTGTTGAAGAGGGGATGTAATAGGTGGTTTGGGGGGTTAGGCGCATATGTAATAATAATGCATATGCATATTTGTTCACCAAAACACACATGCGCTTTTGTTCACTAAAATGCACATACAATATTTAACATTACAAATATATTTTTTGGTTTGGTGATGATAACATTAAAATATTGGGGGGGTCTAAGGGGTTAGAGATAGAACCATATGGGTTTGTTAAGGGTTAGAGGTATAGATAAAGGGTTAGCGGTTTGTGGGGAGACATAAGGGTGTTAGTGGTAGCGGGTAAACATAGGGATGTGTGTGAGAGAGAGAGACAGAGAATGTATGTGTGCTTGTTCTGAAACATAGGGATGTATGTGTGCTTGTTCTCGAACCTTTAAGGTACGAGGTTTGGGGTTTTACAAGGATTGCTTCAAACATCGATTCATATTTGGGACCCTTACCATGTTGTGTTCATGCTCAAAGGGGAAGTTTTCAAAATTAAAGTAGAGGACATCTACTTTCTTACCAAGATATCGAGGATAGTAGCTCCAATGAACCTTACATGTTATGTTCGAGCAAATATTGTCTAGTGAACCGTGCCCACAAAATTCAAGTTATTATAAAAATCTTTTTTATCAAGGTAAGGATGGACTATGTGTACATTATGAAAAGAAAAAAAACATGATTGTGGTCACTTTGCTACCCTTGTCCTCTTGCTTTCACCATAATACATTTAAAATATAGAAGCATTGTATAACATTTTGTTGGTTTACATAAATTCCTATTCCCAAATCTATCATCACATAAAAGCACTTCCTGAGTTTTACATTGGGTCTGAACAACATCTCTAAGTTGTGTTAGTTGTAGATAAGGAGGAGTATCAAATGGAAGGCATCTAAGGAGCCAAGTTTTCAATGATAGAGGCACATTACAACTTATCGAAGTATGAAATGCTGAACAAAAATCTAATGGAACACAATGAAAGATTTCCTAGTTCCACTTGTTATTGAAAATGACAAAACTAGTAACAAATCGGCATGTATTATAAATGGAAACCAAGTTACCATTTCTATGGGAAAAAAACATTGATTCCTAAAACCACCATATTTCCTCCCTGTAAGTTGTTTTCCCATTGGAAAAGCTAATGTAATATCCAATTTTTTATATCTTTCCTTTGCTCAAACCTACACTCATTTTCCGTAGGAAACCACTACCTCCGCATGTAATTACTACATTATTTGATCAGAAATTAATCTTTTTCTGCTAACAAATGAAAAATTAAGGATTCATTATCATTTCTTTGAGAATTTCTAAGGTCAGTTTCTCGTAAAATAGAGATTGTATAAATCCTGTTAAGATCCATATGTTCCAACTCATGAACTCAAAGCTTCTTTATCTTAGATAGAAAAAAAGAACTTTAGGATCAATAATAGAAAGTTGTTTCTTTACATCTTCAACCTTCATGGGACATTTAAGGGTATAACTATAACAATATTAGGAATTTGGAATTCCTTTAACACCCCCTTCCCTCTCTTTCTACATCTAACCACTTAACACCCCTCAATGTCTCTTCCTTCACCCCTCTCTCTCTCTTTGTCTCTCGCTAACCCATTAACACCCCTTGCCCCTTCCTATACCTCTAACCCCTTACCACCTCCCACCCATTTCTTTACCTTTAACCCCATAGCACCCCTCACCCCTTTCTCTACCTCTAACCCCTTACCACTCCTTCTCCCTCTACCTTTAACCCTTTATCACCCTGAATGGTTTTTAATGTTATAATCAAAAAATAGTAGAACTAATGTTATAATTGACAAATAATAATTTAAGAAAATTATAATCGACAAAATAATAAAATCGTAAAATTACAAATCGTGCACATGTTGTAGTTTTACAAAACGTGTGTGCATTTTTCAAAACTACAACATGTGCATGCTTTTGGTTGGCGTGAAAAAAAAGGAATTCAAACAAAACACATGCGTATTTCTTGCTACTATGGTCTAACCTCCACACATGCAGTCATGACATTCCTATGCCTATGTGTTTGGTTCATACTTTGCTTCTGATTCATCATGCCTATGTCTTGGAGTATGATGAAACATGGCTAATTGAGCATTACATCTAATTTTTTAATATGCTCTTGTTTAGCCGCTAGTTACAATATGATGCACACTATCATTTCTAATGAAATTTTAGACACAAATATGGATTTTTCTGCAAATTCCAAAGATGTAATTTTTAACAAGAATATATATATTTTTCTATTTTTTCTTATTTTCCTTGTGTCATGATTCCTTGACTCAAAAAAAATATTCTTATCGTTTCGTCCATAACTCTTATGTTTCTCAACCATTTTGAAAAAAACTGTATGGTGCACTAAAGGACATCAACCTCTACATGTTATAAAAAACCATTTCGAATTAATTGTACTAAGACCTTGAAAGTTTGTACCCACACTTGACGCAGTATTTTCGTGGTTTGATTACTTAGATAATTAAAAAAAATTATTAATTTTTTTTTTTTTTTTGAAAAATAGTGGTGCACTAGTGCTAGTTGTTCTATGTATGTCTACTATTTTTTGTAAGATGATTCCATCATTTAGGCACTCAAAGGTTGCACCCACGAAAAAATATACCTTATAATTTGTCCCAAAAAATATAGTGTATGTTATCAATTACTAATTGCTATGAACATTTTCCATAGTAAAAATTTATGCATTTAGAAACATCATTCAATTTTCTACACTTCATCTTTTTTACTCATCGTAAGATTCATTGTGTATGTGTCTCAAAATATCCATGGTAGTTGAGGGATGTCTATTTTTCCAGTTTTCTATTGCATCTAATGTGTCAATAGAGACCCTCGTCAGCTTTCACATACCCTTTAGCACATCATTCATAAACTTCCTTGTGCTCTTCAAAATTTCTTCAACCTTAGGAAAAACAAAAATTATGTATTTTATGTTAAAAGCTTCAAACTATGAAAAACTCAAATGCCACGCGTGAGATGCCACAACCAAGTTATGTCCTCATATGCCATATTGGTATGATTGATGCTATCTTCTCCAAACTTCAATGAGAACATATGATTCTTTGACATCGACACAACTATAGCCAACCTATTTCCTTTATTCTCATCACAAATTGTACATTGTCTATTTTCAAACACTACTTTGTGATTCTATTCACACAGTTTCCCAACACTTAAAAAAATATGTTTTAATTGTGGAGTGTAATGAACATCACTTTTCATACCATCTTTAGTATGGAATTCCATAGCTCTTTTTGCATAAACCATAATTTTGGTCACTAAATTTCTCAACCCTAAAATTTCCCTCTTCCGCCATTGCTCCCACTTGAACCAGGAACCCTTCTTTCCTATGAGTTTACCAGCCAAATAGACATTTTGGCTCTAATACCAATTGTTAGAAATGATAGGATCGCAGAGCAATAATATTTATACAATTAAATAATTAAACAAGATGCAAAACACATTAAACACATTACAAAGAGACACAAATATAATGTGGTTCACCCAAATGATGGGCTACGTCCACACAGAAATTGTGAGTCATTTTATTACCATCCAAAAAGGTGAAGGGATACAACCTACAGCAATACCATTGCACTTCCTCTTCTCGCTCTCGCATTCTCTCTCACACAATCACATATATTGTTTACAATGCTACAATACAATACAATACCACACACAACCATATTACAATGCTTTTCTTTTATATGGGAAATAACATGGGAAATTACTAAATACCAAAGCATGGGAAATGAGTGTACAGTACACCTGGGGTACAAACACGACTGAATAATATCTCTGGATCTGGAAGATCAGGCTCCACAACCAACATTTCCAATTTGCAGATTCCCATTCAATCCTCTCCAAATGGTTCATGTTGACATACTCCAACCGACCCACAACTACACATTTGCTAAGGCTTTCCACTAACTGTAGGGTGAAATCTCTTCCAATTTATAAACTCTCATAGTCCCTCTTGACTTTTATAGCTTTAGAATTTCTATTTTCTTGGGTCGTAAGACTAGAAACCCTATAGGTAGGGGGAACTTCTCCAACTCTGATCTAGAGGTAAACCCTGCAGTTTCAAGATGTTTTTGCTTAGTTCCAAAATCATGCACCCTCTACTGCAGAGTGTTTTGTAAATGACTATGGTTAGTAGCGAACAATGAAGAACCATCATTATCCCAGTTATGCACCTCACGTCTCACTCTATACCTTTCAAAACTCCTAGATTTTTCCAAACCACCACATTTGGAAGAAAACAAGGTATTGTAATCAATATTTTGACAGACAATTGGTGGTTTGCCTCTATCTACTTTGCACACATAAGAATTAAGAGCATTAATACACTTCCCCAAAGCTTCATCTAACCTTGTCTTATGAAAACCACCCTTTGTCTTTTCCACATTAGAAACTACTAACTCCACATGTACGATCTGATTTCCACTTTTTGAGAAATAGAGATGAGGAATAACTACAGATAAATCCACCTGCTCATATAGATTCAATGTGGAGTCATCTCGGTGATCCACCTTTGAGGAATTATAGTTAGTAGGGATAAACCCTAATGCCTTCATATAAGGGACAATTTTTTTTCCCTAGACATATTTCCACTAGGAAAATAGGCAAAAAAACAATTAAAAACCAATACATCCAACACTTTACCTTGAAAGGAAAGAAACGCAACCGATAGAAAAAATAATAATGGTACAACACTTTACCTTCAAATAAAAGATATACAAACAACAACAAAAAATGGTACATTTTTTTGTGTTATTAAGTTTACAAGATTAATCAATTTGGAGAACAATTCAAACTCGTGAAATATTAGACTATGTTTTCCATGTTCTAGATTGTGCTTATCCCAAATATTTCTAAAAACAAAATGAACCTTTTTGAAAGATATATATTACAAGTTATGATAAACTCTTAATTTTTCAAAACCTAAATACAAAAATAAATAAGAGCAGATCTTCCTACATAACCAATTCAATGCTAATAGAGCCACTATTTCGCAGAAAATCCAAATTCTTTACAACACATGAACATTTACACTATTCAAACCATTTGAAACATAAGAAAACCTATGCATTTTAATGTTATCAATAATGTTTATCCTAACATATTCATTAAGGAGAGGTTAGATGGGTGGTTAAATAGTTGAGAGTGAGATATTCTCACCAGCATGTTTCCTATATTTAAAGTTTGTGGTTGAGATATCCCCTTAAGAATTTATTTATTGTGGTTGAGATAAAAATTCCATGCATAAATATGTAGCATTGTTTATGAATAAATCATCGAAGAGAGTTCTGTGTGCTACAATGTTTATTCTTCAATATTTTAATTTGGTATCAGAGTAAGACTAAGCTTGAATTCCTAATGGGAGGTCCCAAGGAAATGAAATCTGAGCAAAATCTATGTTCGTTGTATGTGTAGAGTATCGTAATTGAGAGTGGATTGTTTTTGTAGTGGTAGTGTGTGTGTGATATTTATCCTCATAGTTACATGAAGTTTTATTGATTCTTCGATTCAAGCTTTCAGTGAAGATATGTGTGGAAATTTGGCTCCAATGTGAGGGTTTGAAAAATATTTTTTTCAATTAAGTTATCTTGACAAACATATTTTCATGTAGTGGTAATACGAGCCAATCGTACATGGAAGTCCAATTTGATTGATTTGTAGGCACTGATTCATTTCTAGAAAGAACTCCTCCACTCTTGCCCCTAATAAGAATCCCTTCATATTTCTCCCATGATCATATTCCACTCACAATAATTGATATACCATCCATACCTAAGGATTGAAACAAGATGAAAGCATAATGCAAGAAGGAAAATGTAGTTGTTCTAACTTATGCATGTGACCAACCAATCACACTTAAGTGATTGTCTTCCTACAAGATTCCATAACTTTGTTGGTTAGAAGTGAAGGTGTTAGTCATTTTGGTTGGTTGTAAATTAGATCTTCAGAATGATCAACAACTAAGTTTGAGGAAAATAATGACACCAATCATGCACTGATTTTGAGAGATTGAGTACATGTGTCGTAGGACGTGCATGATCGATTGTACCTAACACCCTAGAGTTTTTTGTCCAAGTTGTAAATATTTTTCATAGGAATGTTAAATTCCCTAGGTTTGTTGTAATCCCTATTGATTTAGGTCTGCATGAATTAGTGTGGTAACATATGTAATAATGTAGTGTGTATTTGTTGAAGGAGCCTAGTCGGCCAAGCCAACTAGATCCTTTAGTCGACTAATTATAGATTATGTCGACCTCATAGGTCATGTCGCTTGGTTAAACCGACGGGTAGTTATTTTAACTTTTTCGTTTATCATATATAGGCTATAGAGCCGGATAGATACTTGGTTCAGTTTCTTGTATGAACCCACATGTGTTCTTTTATTAATATAAGTTGTTACTATGTCTACCATTCCTTATCCCTTGTCTATATAATTGTTATATGAATCGGTATAAGTATGATTAGTAACCTTGCAATATCAGTGATTACAACATTGGTTCTATTTCTGATGGTACATGTATTGGAGGAAAATGACCTTGACCCGATGATACCAGCGGAGGATATTAAGAACTAGTGTTAACATAAAATAACGAACTACCTGCTGAATTACGCCAAAAGAAACAAGCTAACTATTTCTCAAGCAAAGGACAATTTTCTCTCTAAAACACATGAAAAGTTTGTCAAGGCCATCCCTCATTTAGTGAAAAATTCCTTTGGTCATTGCCAACATTTTTGTTCAGATTATTGACTGGCAGAGGTGCGGGACAAATTGTCGAACCTCGTCCACTGTTGATAACACCACCAAGAAACTAAAACTGGGAGGCCAAGCAAAAAGAGTGAGATAAACTCGTCCAAGAAAGAGAGTGGGAGTACTACCTAAACAAATAACCAGTTCCACCCTATATTTTTTGAAATATTTCAGGTTGGCAATGGGGCTGTAGCTTGTCATGTCTAAGTAAAGTAGAGGAATAATAGTCGATCAATGAAGAAAACACTGAGGCCAGCAATGAAAATTCAAAGAAAAAGGGAAAAGAATAGGACAATCATGCACAAAAGCACTCCAAATATACAGAAAATAGAACGGGAAAAGAGGAGAAAGAGGTGGGAAGAAATCAAAGAGAGAGTTGTTGTACTCCAGAAAGAAATAATGATGAATGGAGTGACAGATCCAAAAGGAAATCCGCAAAATTTGGGTCACGAATGGCAAGAAGAGGGCATTGATGAATATGTGTCACCCATGGAAGAAGACTTGTGGATAGAGCGGGGAAGATCTCTCCAAGTAACCATACTACATAATATAATGCCACATTCCTTGTCAAATATTATTCAAAGTTCCCAGCTGCAAGATATTGTTTAAGAAGATCTCAAACTACAATTTTTCCAAGTAGGTGTATGGATCTGACTAGACGGTGAAGGAAATAATGTCGACCATATTTTAATTCATCAACTGCGAGAAGGGAATTAGGTTACTTCTCAACCCTATTCATCCAATTGTAGTTTTCACCTGCTTTACTCAGAACATGGAGGAGCACCCCCCATCGAATTCCAGCATCATACAACTCATCACAGCAGTTGGTATTTCCAGTAAGAGTACCTCGATTTGAGAAAATTTTTACTTGGGTATCTACATAGGCAATTGACATAAATTGTATTTTTGTCGAAAGTGAACCAACTAAAAACATTACTAACTGAACCAAAACTTCCGTTGAAACAAGCTGCAAAAATAATTTAGTGAGAGGAATTGTCTCACCAGCACCAGCACCAGCACCTCCACCGACAGAAGGATACGGAAATGCAAACAATATGGCACACATGATTGCTCATATTCCCCTCTATAGGGGAGATGAAGACCCCAAACGACATTAGTTCATATGCGAGTTGATATGGGAGGAAAATGTCGTTTCCTTTGAAGAACATCAAATGGAACAGTTTGTCGATGCTCTTTGTAAGTGAGCACTAACTTGGTATATGACATATACGGAGAAAATGCTGAATGTGACAAAATCTGAAATAAAGCAACAATTTATGTCATTCTTTAAAATGCCTAATGCAGAGCATCTTGCAGCTAAAAAGTTGAATACCACAGCTCATAAATCAATCGAAACAGTTTGAGAATATGATAAAATATTCAAATATTTACTAAGCCAATTGGAATACAATATAGACGATAAATTACTAATTAAGGGGTTTGTTGTTGGACTACTACATAAAATTTGGATGCATATTCAATTGGATAACTTCAACACGTATGAAGATGCATTGAACAAGGCATTGCAAATTGAAATGGATGAGGATTACCCTATAAATCGTGCCGATGGACGTGTTGAGGAACAAATGGAAAGCATGTAGAAATAAACACGCGAGATGAGGCTCATAGGGAATGATGTCTGGTGTACTAAATGAAAAATGGTCGGTCATACAAAAGACTATTGTCGACAGGATGACCATCGACAAGACATACGGTTCGTACAAACAAAGTTCTTTTTTGGCATATTCCAAGAGCATGATTTACATGAAATGAAAGATTTCCATTATAACATGAAAAATGAACAAGCTTGCGCGTGTGCAATTTGCGAAGTCAAAAGTCACTCAACAACAGAATGTCAGTTAAACTTGAAAACCGATAGAACTATCAAGCAGTCTATCAAACGAATGTTGTCACACAAAATAACACCACTGACAATAATGAAAGGAATAAAAATAACGATCAGAATGATCGAAATAATTATCAAAGGTATGATGGCCGTAGATATGGGAGATGAAACGACAACTATAAACAAAGTGGGGGATTTCAAGGTAGAGGATGATATGTCTGAAATCGAGAAATCATACCACATCGTCCCATCCAGTTCTACACATGATTAAATGAAGGACATCATCATGTAGAGTTTACGTACAAGAACGTGAATCACCAGCAGTTCATGTGGAACAAGTCTCTAAAAATATAGGTGAACAAGGCCGACTCCAAAGTATGGTCCAAACCTTTACTCGGAAAGTTGCTCGATGGTAGGACACCCACCTATCGAGACTACAAACATGGACGATAGCTTCTAATTACTTTATCGAAATA
>LPNX010663198.1:0-26521 GCA_001517045.1 Pseudotsuga menziesii | reverse complement strand
GTGTCGAATTTCGAGAACTAAACAAAGTAACCCTCACAAACCCATTTTCAACTCCTTTTGCAGATGGAATTCTTAACGAAGTTGCAGGGAATGAGTGTTATTCATTCAGAAATGGATTTTCAGGTTATAATCAAGTACTTATCATTAAAGAAGACCAAAAGAAAATGGCATTTGTATGTGAATTTGGATCATTCACGTATAAATCCATGCCCTTTGGACTTAATAATGCACGAGTTGTTTTCTCCAGAATAGTCGTTAAAGGATTTCAGGAATATATCTATAAAACAATGGTTATGTATTTTGACGATTGGACGATTTATTCTATGTTGAAAAACCACTGTAAATGGCTAAGACTCATGCTAAAAGGATTTTGACACATACAATTATCCCTCAATATCAAAAAGTGTATCTTTACAACTCCAATAGGAATCCTATTGGGACATATCGTATGTGAGGAGGGTATTAAAGCCGACTTCTCAAAAACTAAATTTATTCTCGACCTCAAACCACCAGTAAATCCTAAGCAAGTGAGAACCTTACTTAGACATACAGGATATTATAGAAAGTTCATCTCACATTATTCTCATATGACATATCCATTAGAAGAACTACTAAAAGAAAATAAAAAATATGAATGGACCGACGAATGAGCCACATCATTCAACATTTTAAAGAAAAAATTAGTCGAAGCACCCATATTACGATTCCCAAATTGGTTGATCAAGTTTCATGTTCGTGATCTTTATAGGCTTCATGCTTTGCCCCTTTATTCTTGTATCAATGTGATTTGTATTTCAAGGATAGATTGAGTGTCTTATCTCTTTTATGCATACACTATTCCTTGAATATATAAGTACCCTGATTGCATGATCTCTCGATCTTTAATAAGCAAGTGAGAATCTTACTTAGACATACAGGATATTATAGAAAGTTCATCTCACATTATTCTCATATGACATATCCATTAGAAGAACTACTAAAAGAAAATAAAAAATATGATTGGACCGACGAATGAGCCACATCATTCGACATTTTAAAGAAAAAATTAGTCGAAGCACCCATATTACGATTCCCAAATTGGTTGATCAAGTTTCATGTTCGTGATCTTTATAGGCTTCATGCTTTGCCCCTTTATTCTTGTATCAATGCGATTTGTATTTCAAGGATAGATTGAATGTCTTATCTCTTTTATGCATACACTATTCCTTGAATATATAAGTAACCTGATTGCATGATCTCTCGATCTTTGGATCCCATAACCTCAAACTCCTCCATATTGGTCTCCTTGTTTGTTTGAGTACTAATTGGTGTGGAGATCTTGTCCTTTAAATGTTTTTTCTGGGTTGTTTAGATTTTATAGAGTCGAATCTGAATTTTTTGGTTTGATACCCATCGACCTTCAAGTTCTTCTTAAGGATTATCATGATGGACCTCATTCTCATCTAGATTTTCAAATCTATTGATAGTATGTATGTCATTCATCACAAATAAGTGGGTTGGCTTTTTTCGTCATTTTGTTCATATTTTCAACTTGTATGAATCAATTTAAGACCTATATTTCTCTCCTTTTTTTAAGTTGAAATGGTGTATAACATGAGAGATCCATAACCAAGTATCTATGACCATGGGAGTTACAACATCTAAATAGGATTTTCTCATAACAAAATGATTGGATTCATTCATAATCATGATAGCTTTTAAGCATATTGAATCTAGAAGTGCCCTCGAAATATTCATATAAACATATATTTTGGTGTATGAAGTGTAGCATTCCTTCTTTATTATATCCAATGGGCTCAAAGATATACCCAAATGTTCATGATTTCGGCGAGGGTTTTTAAGTCTCAACACTCCTACAAATTATTTGTTGGTTCTATAATTAAACCTAAAATTACTTTTAAATCTAAAAGCTACACTAAGATAATGACGTAAGACCCAAAGCCTTTGTCCACTAAGATAATGAGGTAAGATCCAAAGTCCCCTTAATGATCACCAAATATCTTCCTAAAATAACATAAACTTATAAAAATATTATTAAACAATTTCTTTAAAATTAATATTTTAATATTTAAATTTAGATGATAAAATTTTCACTGGCTTCACCATAAAATTTGTAAATTTAAGCCTATATATTATTAAAACAAATTAAAAAAATAATCCGGCGGACTTAAACCGCGCGTAAGGGGGCCACAAAATTGAAAATCACGGTCAATAATGTGACATTTTCTCCCAACTTGCGTAAATGAAAACAAATTGTGCCCCACTCTATTCTATTACCTCCTATATCTACATTGACATTGCTTATATAATACCATTTCCGCAAACCCTAAAAATCGTCAAGAACTCTTTGTGAAGGTCTTCTTTAACCAATAACAAGAGCAATCAGTTCTGGGTTTCGTATTTTAATTCTGCAATCTGTTCTGCGTTTCGTATTTTAATTCTTTAACTCTCTTTGAAGGTCTGCGTTTCGTATTTTAATTCTGCAATCAGTTCGATTGCATTGTAATTGTCGTTAGACTTCTTCAGTGACAGGCAGCCAAACGTCTCTTTTTAACTGAAACTGTAGTGCTGCAGTTCTATTTTCTGCAAAAATGAATTCTGTAAACCCCAAGAAGCAGACTGCCGACAGTTCAGAACCTGCAAATCTAACAGTAGAGAAGGAGACTGATACCCAGTCCCATCCAACCTTTAAGTTTCGCGGAGTCACAAAGTAATTTATAAATTCTAACCATGTCAATTCTATGTTTGTTAGTTTCGCTACATTCTCACGTTTCTATGTCAGCAGGCATGTTAATGCTTTATGGTGTTTTAATGGATATTGTTGTTGCAGAAATAAAAGTAGCCAGAGACACGAAGCCTATCTATGGGACCGGACCTGGAAAGTTCAAGTTCATGGTGTCACACCAAATGACAAACAAGGTACATCGTGTGAATTTTCTTGTTAAAACTATCATTTCACGCTTTCATTTTCCATATTTTGTGTTTCATTTAAGGTAGTACTTAAGACTGTGATCAATGTGTTTTTTTTTCATATTCTCAATTTGCTCTTATGTCTCTTGCACATGTACCGCTTCGGCTTTACCATATGGCGTACAATATCACAGTCTATTTGGGTGAACAATATTCAATATACAGCCTGATTGACTATAGGACACAATGGTAATCAAGTTTTGNATCAATGTGTTTTTTTTTCATATTCTCAATTTGCTCTTATGTCTCTTGCACATGTACCGCTTCGGCTTTACCATATGGCGTACAATATTACAGTCTATTTGGGTGAACAATATTCAATATACAGCCTGAATTTTTTGGGTTTAACTGCCCAAACAAATTTTCAAGTATGACTTCTTGTATTTCATTGTATTTAATTTTCTTCATAGTTTGACATGAAATTGAAATTTTGGAGTTCGCAATCGAAAGCCGTAAATCCCTATGGAACCCTGCAACTACATTGCAATGAAATGCTGTGTTAGAATGTTAGGATAGCATAACATAACAACCATTGTAACCAAGATTAATATGGACTTTGTTTACAGCCTAGCGAGTATGAAGAAGAGATCAAAGAGATGAAAGGTGTGACTAAGGAAGAAGTTGTGCAACATATAAGGAGGTAACAGCAACATTACATCATTGAACTTTTATAGAATTTGCATTCCATCTTTTAAATGTACACACGGTTAAGGATTCATATGTCTTTGTTACAGAACAAGCAGCTCATTTTCGAGAGGCGCGTCTAAGTACCGTGGAGTTACTAGGTATTTTAGAAAACCATTAAACGATTATATTCGTTACAGGAGATTTATAGTGAACGTAATATCTATTAATAATTATGTTGATGCTTGTTTTTGAAGATTACAAGGAAAATGGCAAGCACGAATGGGAAGAGTTGACGACAACAAAAACAATTATTTGGGGAGTTTCAGTAAGTGTTTGATATTTCTAATTCTATGGCCAGATAGAATATCTCTTGATTTAGGATACTAATCTGGAAATGTTTGAGGAAATGAGAATTGTGGGTATTGATTTTGACAGATACAGAAGAGGAAGCAGCTGCAGCCTACGATACTGCTTCCATTAACTACAGGGGGCGCAACGCTATGACAAATTTCGATATCAATAACTATGATGTCAACAAGATTCTCTCGGCAGAATCATTTCGTCTCACTGGAAATCATTCAAAGCGTCTCAAACTAACAGAGACCTCTGCCACTAAACGTCTGCCCAAAAGCTGCTTACAGAAAATCAACAGTGTTGATCAGCAAATGGATGCAACCAGTCCCAACATGACAGCCTCTGTAGTGCAGGATCAACAAAACTCTCAACATTTATCTGAACGACCGGTGAATCTATATGATATTTCTCTTCTGCCAAATCAGACAATGCTATCAAGTTCAGATGGTGAAATACTAGAAAACGGGCTTCATGGTGACTTTGCATACATGGTAGACGCGGCCTCTACAGGTGCAGCATATTATCTACCCCGGACTTTGCTAATACCTACCATTCACTACCAGTATGGAAAGGCACCTCAATTTTTGCACATGGAAATACCAAATCCGGTACTGCAAAATCTTCACGTTCCCACTCCCACTTTACAGAATGATATCGCTTCTACTGCACAATTTCACAATTTGAAGTGATACTTCATTTTTCATTTCTTTATTAAATTAGATTTTATTAAATATGATTTAGGATGAATGTTAGTAGTTGATGGAGGATTGTTCTACCTCTATATCAAATGTAGAGTTAATGCATAATTGCCCAGTGTTTAAGGATGTACCTATATTGTGATCCACTCCGTTTGGTCCATTTAGTTTGGTTTGTTATATTGGACAGTAGTGGGGAGTTAATGCACTGATTGTTATTTAGATATCTATGAATGTTTTTATGTTTATGAATTTCTAGAAAAATAGATCTGAAAATGGCTTTGTGACTTTAATGGCATGGTGTAAGAAAAACAATTACTAAATCCCAAAAAAAATTACAAAATGGAATGATGCGAGTTACTAATTCCCAAGAAAAATTGTCCATCTGAAATATATTTTTACTGGAGTTTTGTTTGTTTATCGCTTTGTTGGATGAAATTTCTGGTTTTCTGCTTAATTTGTTCATTTTCTGTTCTTTATTTTCTGAAATCATATCTCTATTGTGTATGTTCATTTTGACCTATGATAATTTAAAATTATTTTTATAGTTTGGGTGTCAATAAGGAGTTTTTGTTGTGTGTTTTTTCACTCGAGTGGCTTCTTGTTTGTTACCTTTAATTTTTTTTCCTGAAGGTCTTGAAGCTTCATTTTGGATTTGCTATAATATATTCTCTAATAGAGTGTTATTAATCAAACTCTCTTCAAACTTTTTCTACTTGTGACTTTGTGTTGTCCTCTTTTAACCCTTTGATTTGTTCTTCTAGTTCTTGATTAAGATTTTTCGGACATGATTTTCTTCTTGCTTCTCTAGATTTTTCCCTTCAAAGTCTTCATTAAAGTGTTTTGTCTTTCGACTAATTTTCAACTTCTTGATCTTTGTAACTAATTTTTTATTATGGTTTCTTAGACATACTTCTCGAGTCTTGCTTGTTAGTGTATCATTTCTTTTTGTAATTTCCAACATGTTTCCTTTAATGTGGTAGTTCTCTTGGAGTTCTTTGATCTATTGTTGATGTCGACATATCTTGGATTCTTGACTTTCCAACTATTTACGGACTTCTACAAATTCTTCATCCTTGTCTTTTAGGAGTGCATTCAAAAGTGTGAGTTCTTATTTTTCCTTACTTTAGTCAACTTCCTTCTTGATACCTTGGTTTTGTGATTTTTCCATGATACTTTTTAATTCCTCAATCTGCGCCAACAAATCTTCTATTTGTTTTTCATCCTGGGAATATCTCGTCTTTAATCTCCTTTTGAACATTTTATAAGTTGATTATCGTGTGTAGTTTTTTATTTTCATTTTGACAATGCTCTAATTTCTATTCTATTTTTTTAATTGAATATATGAACCATAAACCATGGTTACCACTAGACTTGTATTCTGATAAAAATGTTAGATTCTCCTTTGATTATGATTCTTCATTGACAATTTGGTCTTCCTTGGCTTGGTTTCTTCTTTGATTGCCTTCTTTCTTGACAATGGGTTAGACACAAAAGTTGTAATAACCCTTAATGTCTTTCTTTTTGGAAAATTCTCCTTTCACTTTTTCATTTTTGCATTAAATAACAATTGTAATAATTATTATTAAGTCATGTTTGTTATTATTAAATATAATAATGTTTTTTTTAATGGAGAAGCAATTAGAATTGTAAATATAAATAATAAATATTATTATTAATATATAATATTATATATGTAAATGTTTATTTTTTGTTAAATGGATTATATTAAGGTTTTAAATATTAGTAATATTATTATTATTTGAATGTTTTGTAGCTATGGAGAGGGAGTGAATAGGAGCAGGGAGTAAGAAACAATGATGGATTGTGAAGGGGCAGTGAGTGGCTATGTACAATAGTGAGGGAGAAAGAGTGTGGAGGCAATGGGGAGTGTGTAGGCTAAGGGAAGGAGCAGGTGGAGACTGAAGGAGTGCAATGGGGGTGGTTGCGAGGGACGAGAGGAGTGAGGTGGGTTGTAGTGGAGGTCGAGAACTAGGAGGAGGGCGTGGGAGATCAAAGGAAGCAGGTTGGAGTGGGTAGTTGGACACGGTGGGGGTCGATGTGGAGCAGCATGGAAGAAGGTGTAAAGGATATGGAGTGAAGGGTTGGGGTGTGAAGTCACAGTGTAGGAATTTGTGCAGGAAGGGAGACAAAATTGCATGTGGAGGATGGTGAAGGCGAGCAGGTTCCATGTTGTGGTGGGAAGATGGGGAAAAAGAGAGGATGGATGCATGTGTGGGGAAGGATGGATGCAAAAAGGAGGGTGGTGCACAACTGAAGAGGCTTGAACGGTGGGTTGCAACTGGTGGTGACTATGGGGTGGACAAGAAGAGAATTGAGGGAGAAATAAACTCTTATCTAAAGATATTTCAATATGAAATAAATCCTATTTTTGGCTTCTCTCTTAATTGTTGTATCATTAATTATAAGGGTGTTCCAATATGTTGGTTCTATTGCTCTTCCTAACTTGTTTCTACAATCTTTTGCTATTTTTTCTTGTCAAAAATGTCATCATCTTGATGCACCAATAATAATCATAATTGGTTTCCATTAAATTATGGAATGTGGAAGAAGTTAAAACTTGACATAGTAAATTTAACAAAGAAAACACCTAAGTTGATACCACATGAGGATTCTAAAAGTCAAACTTACTTACAATAGTTAGACACAAAATAATTTAGAAAATTTGTGTATTCAACACGGGAAAAAAAATTATATTATTTTAAACACAAATAGGTTACAAAATTGCATATAACTTACATGATGAAAATAACATAAAAAATACTAATAAAAGTATTATGCTTTACTTACATTAGCATGGAGTAAAGATCATTAAAGATTTATTAATAAGAACACATGCAAATTGAAACTAAAAAGAGAAATAGAAATTATCCATGGTAATGAAAGAATACATAATTCCACACTCAAACCTAGCCTTATAGCACCTAAGTGTGCATACTTATATCCTTGCTTGCGTGCCCAATCAATCTGAGAGCGCTCAAGCAGGTTGATGTGCACAGGTTGATCTGCATTTGTGAATGCAATATCAATGGATGAAACACGGAAATGCTCTGTAGATACATATTCTGAGAGTTTGAGTTTATAGATTTCTTTGGGTAGCAGAGTAGGGAGTTTCCATTCATGAGAAAGATTAAATTCATCTATGTGGACAATACTGGAGTCAGGATACGATGTGCTGTAATTAGAGAAGGAAGAATGCCGTTCGGCTAAACTAACAGTACCGTCTTCAGCTTGCTGACAGTCAAGACGGGTGTGAGCAACACTATCCATCATTGGGTCTATCTGAAAAAGGAACTATGTCTCACGAACAGCTAGATCTATTCAGGTACTTACTTAGGCACTCTCTCTTTTGGCCTTCATTGCCCTCGAATGTTAATGTTATCTTCAACAATATTTAAAATTTTTCTTAACAGAATGCGGGAAATAACATAGATTAACACAATGCAAATAGCAATGACCAACGGTATTATAGTGAACAGTAACATGAATAGTATATTTGCAGGGCCAAGTAACAGTACATTTATAGAGCCGAATGAACAGTATGCTTACAGACTTGATCAATGAAGATCATGACTTTACTATAACACACGAACAAAAGTAGTTTCTGATCCCAGCTGGTCACTCGAAGTGCAGAGGGAGAGCATACGCTACTTAGTCGTTTAGAGACTCTTTACAACTTGAGATCACTGTTTTTGATCCTACCTGATCACACTAAGGCGCAGAGGGAGAGCATACACAGTGCTCGACACAAACAGAATGCAACCTAGAGCCGAGCGGACTACTTGCTCAGATTTGACACACTAAGAACTTGCAGAGCTCTCTAAGACTTGGGATGTGATCTCTGAATATGATAATAGACAATGAGCCCGAGAGGTTTATTTATAGGACTCTAGCCGGTGTAACCGGTGGAAACTGACTTGCACTAACCGGTCAGAAAAAGATCCGGTAACCTAGACTAACAACTTCCAGTCATAACCGAATCACCGGGGTGGAGAGTGGGGACTACCACTTCCATTATCTCATCCCTTAATTGGCCAGTGGCATTACGAGGACCTGGAGAATCATCATGACAGACCCAACAAAAAGACAGCATAAAACAAAGTGGAGCATAGCTGGCCCACGACAGCATCTAATCTAATATTTACACAGCGGAGCATTTATCCAGCCCATGATGGAAACACTGTGGGGAAATCCTGGCCCACTCAGGCTTCAATGAGGCCCACCACTGCTTTCAATCATATAAGTCGCGGCCCTGAAGATACTCCCATATGTCATCATCAGGGGAGTCATAACCTTGAGCATCTTCTATTGGAGGATCTGGGGCGTCATCATTCGCAGGAAGCGAATACAACCAAGGAGAGAAACAACATTGTATGTCAGAACCGCGGAATACCTCTAGCGGTTCACAGATAAATTCTCCGCGAAAGTGTGATTCAACTTTGACGTCTAACGGTATATCCCGAATGGTAACCCGGGATTCTATATGGTTATCTTCAACACTTCTCCTTATCACCTTTTGTTGCACGTACATGCGATGCTCAAGCGGTTTGTAGGTACCTCCTTCAAAATGAAGTTTGAATTTGAACCAGAGTTCCCTTTGGTGCGCATTTTCTAGATCTGCCTTCAGATGAAGGATAAAATTTGCTCTTCTTTGTTCCCAGTCAGTTCTAGGACAGAACTTATCCAGGAACACATCAGTCCATCGCGACCATTTAGCATTAGCTTTAAGGTTGGTAGGGTCGGCGAAGATTATGACAGAATCATTTTCTCTGCAGCACTGTAATATCAGGTTGTAGGATGTCCATGTAAGATTACCTGCGCAGAGATCAATGTACCAGAGATGATCATCATCGTCATAGTATGTCCACACCTCTGGACAATCTCGGAGTTTACTGGTGGCATCTGCGAAGCTGAAGAAAGCTTCTTTCTCCCATCGTTCTAGAATAGTCAGTTTTAATGGAGAAGACTGGATATTCTGGATCATTCTTAACTGCAGAAACCTTTTAGCTTCATCTGCTGAAGCATATTCCAAAAACTG
This sequence comes from Pseudotsuga menziesii, assembly GCA_001517045.1. Classification (NCBI taxonomy): domain Eukaryota; kingdom Viridiplantae; phylum Streptophyta; class Pinopsida; order Pinales; family Pinaceae; genus Pseudotsuga; species Pseudotsuga menziesii. The sequence goes on along the minus strand of LPNX010663198.1, from coordinate 16,816 downwards.
GATACGAACATTCCTGGGCAATGTTCCATCCCAGGGAAGGATAAACAATCCTTCTTTTTGCAGCAATTCTTCATGTGTCAATGGTTTATTTGCTGCATCTTCTTCTTCTTCTTTCAATTCTCTTCTCATACGTCTTCTGGCAGGACCAGAACTAGATTCTCCTGCATCAAACATCTTTAATGCTGGCTGGAAATTCTTTATTTCTTCGTCTGCTGACTCCCTGGTCAACATGTCAGCAAGGCAGTTTAGATAGCCAGGTTTATATACAATTTCATAATCAAAATTTGACAACCATATAAACCATTTCAAAATACGACTATTATTTTCTGCCATGACAGTTTCATTCTTGAGCATTCCAGGCATTATTTTTAAATCTGTCGTGATAATGAATTTTACAAGCTTAAGGAAGAGAATGAAGTGTTGTATAGTCTTCTTGACTGCCAATATTTCTTTATGGCTAGAGGGATAATTTAATTCAGCCTTTTTGAAAGATCCCGAGTCGTATCCACAAATGTTTTCTTTCCGATTAATTGCTTCAATCAGAACACCACCCCATGTATGGGCAGATGCATCGGTTTCGATTATCAGACTGTCTTTTCCAGTGGGAAGACTTAATGCGGGTAGCTTCAAGACCTTTTCTTTTATACGCTTAACTGCTGCACTCATTTCCCTAGACCATGCAGGCGAATTCTTTCTCAACCTTCTTTGGAGCAGAACAATATCTGCAGCCTCACCTTGATAAAATGGTCTAATATAATTAAGCGAACCAAGGAACCTTTGTAACTGCGTTTTCTCCATAATTTCATTGGGAAACTTTTGAAAGCATTGGAGAACATGATTTTGTAATATCACAGTTCCTTTATTGATTCTTAACCTGAGAAATTCTATCTTGGTCTTTCCTATCTCCATCTTTGGTTCAGAGAGAACCAATCCATGTTTGAACACCAAGTCATAGAATTTTTGAAGATGCTTAAGGTGCTCCTGCAGGCTGTGAGAACAGATTAGAATATCATCAATAAATACTAGTATCCATGGATATTCTCTGAAAATATCTTCCATCCTTTTTTGAAACTCAGATGGAGCATTGTTGATACCAAAGGGGAGAACTTTCCACTGGTACAGACCATGTGGGACTGTAAAAGCAGTTTTAAACCTATCTTTAGCTTCTATACCAATCTCGTAAAATCCAAATTTTAAATCAAACTTACTAAAGATAGAGCAGCTAGTGATGCGCTGCAATAGAATTGCTTTATCAGGTAATGGGTACCTGACTTTCTGGAGAACTGCATTCAGTGGCTTGAAATTAGCCACTAACCGAGGTTTACCTATTTTTTGTTCTGAATGCTTGTTTACCACAAAGGTGCAGCATGCCCATGGACTTTTGGAAGGTTCAATAAGTCCTTTCTGTAGTAACTCTGCAATCTCTTTTTCGCAAAATGCTCTTTCTGATGGAGTCATAATTCTTACAGAGGCCTTCATGGGTTTGATCTTTTGGAGCGGATCATATGGTAATGACACAAAGTACTTTTCTCTGATCCAGAAGGAATTGGGGCTGTCAGAACAACAATCTTTTCTTAGCTTATCAGAAATCTCTTGTAACATTTTCTCACCATGCGTTTCTGAATAAGCTATTGCTCTTTCCATTTTAGCTAGTCTTGGAATACTAGCATTTTCTGGTTCTACTATATTCTGGCATTTGACTTCACTATGGAAAGACAAAGGAAGGGCAACCCTTTTCTTATTAATGTAACAAGTGAAGGTCATTGCATAATGATCACAGGTATAGGGACTGACCTGATGCAGGAAATCAGAACCTAACAAGCAATCATCTTTTAATTCATCCAGTCTATAAAATGTTAGCTTACTCTGAGCTTTCCCAAATATAACTGGAATAATTTCTGCTTTACCTCTGATGGGTACTGGGGTACCATGAATTGCAGTTCCACTGCCAAAAGTCTTTTCCCAGTAATAGAAAGGTAGTGCAGAACCTTTTTCCAGATTTACCTGACAACCAGAATCAATTTGACAGGAAAGAGTATAGGGCTTAAATTCCTGCACATCAAACTGAATTTGTATATACAACTTTGGTCGAGACATCAAATGCATACTTGGCTGGAATAGACCAATCTATTCAATCTGTTTTGGGGCTTCTTCTATATGAACATCTCTGTATAAGGCTCCTTTAACAAATTGATCCAACTCTCCTTCTGAAGAGTGTTCCTCTTCAGCATCAAGAATCTCTATGTGATCACGGAGCTCAGTAATTTCTGTACAAAGCTGCTTTATCTGGTGCTGTTTTTCTTTGATCATAGCTCTAAGACTTTATCTTGTCGAGAGTCTATACTGCTGTCTACTTTCATGTTTATCAGGATATGCCTTGTAGACAGTAGCAGGTTCATGGAAGCTTACTGCTTTAGATGTAGGGCTTCTCTTAGGGCTTTCAATTAGCTTTTGTTTTCCCTTGAGCTATTCTTGCAACAACTCTTTTTCTTCTCTTAGCTGTCCTCTAAGTTGGTACTGAAATGGTTGGGACTCAGCAAGGGCTAGATCAATGGCAGCTATTTGTTTTTCTAGATCTAACTACTTTGAGAAAGAAATCATGTACAATGAGAAGTCAAACTCAGGAGGCTGATAGGTATGTACAGAGGAATGTGAAGGAGTAGGGGAACTAGGCAGATTACACCCCCCTAAATTTGGGACCTCTGAAGCATCAGAATCAGACAGATCAGAAGAAGAGGCTGAGGAGGGACCAAATTTATTCAGTTCAGGGAGCTCATCAGAATCAGATTCACACTCACGAGACTCAGAAGGGAGGTAAAGGAATTCTCCGGTAGGAGGTTCAGAGGAAGAGGAATACTTCCATCACTGAGGCTGTACTGAAGCACAAAAAGCCGCAAGACAGGGTTTTCTTTTCTTCTTCGGGCATTTATTTGGCCAATGGCCTTTAGCGCCACACAAGAAACACGATTCTTTGTCAGCAGGTTTCCTACGTTTCTTGATATACTGTTTTCTTCTCAGAGGAGGCCTTTGAGATTTATATCTTTTATACTTCGGCTGCTTCCTGGTAAACTTGAGTGGTTTATCAGGATAGTGATATCTTGGATCACTTGAGAAGAAATTCTTTTTCTTGTGCTTGTTGGAACAAGTACATTTCTGATTTAAGTGACCACGATTGTGGGAACCACATCCCCAATCTAGCATATGTGCCACCTTCTTGCAGAATGAAGGTGTAAACATATTCTGATGTCTCTTAAAATATTTGTCAATTCTTTTGGAAAGGCAATGTTCTTGCCAGGTTTGCTTGATATGATAATGGAGTTGGGCAATGGAGAGATTTTGATAATTCAATTTTTTATCCTTCATATATTTTTCAACGGCATCTGGAACATGACCTGCAAAACTTCGCAGGTAATGCTTCAGGTATGCAGGATCACTTGCTTTTCCTGCTCTAATCAAGAGCTTTTGCATATAGCAAAAATACTCATCTACAAGTGATAAGTCACAAAGTCTAGCAGACATATATATTGATGCGAGATGATCTGCATCATCATCATCATCTCCTCCATGGAATTGTGAGGCTAGAGCTTTGAGTAAATGCTGATCTGCATCGTCAGCATTAAGGATTTCATCTCTCGCTGTCTGTGGTAACCATCTCCACCATTCATTGGCTAATCCTGTTAATCCCGTGACTAACAAGGTAGCAATTTGTTGCCCTGAGATATCGGGGTTCTCAGCTTTCTTTGACAGTGTCCAATGGAAAAGAAGATTTAAGGAATCATGTATAGCATCTCTGGACTGACAGTCAATATTCAAGATAGGGTGTTCAGGCATCTGCGATATAATGTTATTGAAAGTGTGTGTACTGAAGTTTAGAGGTACTCGGGGTGCTTTGGAAGACTCTTGATCATGCATGGGCGTATCAAATTCTGGCTCAGTCTTAACTCCAGAAGAAGATCCTCTAAACATATTGGTGCTTAACATGCTTAAGTCAACAGGTAGAGGGACTTCAGCTGAAATAGTTGGGGATTCTTCAGGTCTGTCAGAACTGGTTTCGATAACAGGTTCTTGGGGAACTGTTACAGGCTCAGGTTCTCTTGGAACAAAGCTTAAGATTTTCTGAATATTCTTTTCTGACATACACGGAGGAAGACCTTTAATAGCAGTCACCCATTTTGTAAGGGAACAGAATTCTCTCTCAGATCTACCAAAATCAAATTCTGGTCTCTGATCTATTTCTTCAGCACTCATCATCCCAAATGACACACTGCGTTCTAGTTTAGGATTTTCATTTTTTCTTTTGTATCCTTTAGCAGCCAATGCTATAACAGCAGGACTGGGCTTTATCACTTTAGATCCTAAACTTGATGCTCTTTTAGAAAGATCTTCAATCTTATTCAGGCGAGTAAGGATATTATTAGAGGCTCTGGAAATCATCTTCTTTATTGTTTCAGCATCTGCAAGCAGATGTTGTACCAGCTCTAATTTTGTATTAACTTCGGATATTTTTTCTTTTTCCTCTAGCATGCTGGCCTTAAGGCTCAGAATGTCTTGGGCCATATCATCCAAGTTTTTGGCAGTTAAGGCATGCTGCAAGTTACCCCAATTTCTTAATATGACTTCATGAGATGGAGTTTCTCCAGTTTCAACAGTCTTCTGAGGCAAATATTCTCTTTTACTTAAACCATCTCGAGTATATTGTCTGAAAGGGATATTAGGTAGGTTTCTACGAGGGAAATATGACTTTTTGCAATCCCTTTCCATCTCATGGGCATCATTTTCTCTTGGGAGAGAAAACATACCTAAATGGGGAGTCTTTCTATGTCTTTGAAGTTTCTCAAGTGTTTTTCTACAAGCTCGGCAATCTTAATGCTGGCCTCTATGCACTGTATCTTTTAGGCCTGTAAAAGATTCTGAAGAAGTATTCTCAGGAATTCGGACAGAAGGGGTAGATGACAATATTCTGTCAACTACAAAAGAAGAGGAAGTAGAGGCAGAACGAGTTAAGGCAGGATTTACACAATACTTTCAAACTTGATAAATATGAGACATTGGACATATGGTTAGGCATTGTTCTTGTTTCCCTAGTCCTATTCTTCATAATGTTGTAGAAAATTACTTACCTTATTGAATTGTTTTTTTCTTTAATTACTTATTTTGTGGTTACATATTGTTTACTTACTTATTCAATTACTTATTTTGTGGTTAGATATTGTTTTTATGTTTGTTATTTCAAAAAATTTATTCAAAAAAAATTAGAGAAATATTTTATATTTAAAATATATTTCATATTTTATTAATTTAAAATGACATGCTTTTCCTACACTATAATATTAATATTCAAAATGTGTTAATTAGACAATGACATTATATTGTATCATGTATAGTTTTACTATTACATCCAATTGCTATATTGAAATAATAAAATAAGATCATTGTGATCATATATAGTTTTACTTTTGGATGCAATTGATAATTATATGGATAATCATTTAGGTATCTCATATTTTGGATTTGTTTGAGTGGATCAACATGATTAACCTTAGTGTTAAATTTCATGTTATGCTTAAATGCATTTTGATTAATATTTAAATAAGCTTCTTTTAAAGGCTAGTTAAAGAAAGAAGTAATAATTTGTTTTTGCTTTTTCATATCACTTTTTGTTTCTTTGTTTATTAAATAGTATTTGTTTTGTACTTATATTAAATTTAACAATCTAGTATAAATAATGGATATAAAAATTATATATTTTAAATTTTGTTTAATTGTTAACTATCTTAATAAAATTAATTATTTCTATCCTCATTTATATGCCACTTTACTTATGGCTAAACAACAAATATATAATTATATAATTGGAGTGGTTGACAAAATACGCTCTCAAAATTCATATGAATGTAGTAAAGAATATGGAAAACAACGTCTGCTTATCTTGCTTTACGGATAGTCTATATAATTGAATTGATGAAGTTCGAAGTCATCTCCCAACTTGAGGGAGGTTGGAGCGGGAGGTTGGAGCTGTTGTCAGCCCACTCCATCTTTCTGGGTATTGACTCCATCTTTGGATGGGCGTTGCTCGCTTGCATTAAACCTGTATGTTCAATATCGTTCTCAATTTCGAGTTTTATATCCTAATTCATCTGTGCCATTACCTCTATTATTGATGTGAGGCAGTAGTTTCCCTAACAATGTACTCATACCTTTAGTATGAGGACAAACTTGCTCTCTTTCCCTAACAACAAAATTTTGCAAATACACATTGATCATAAGGTACATGTAACATGATGTTAACTTGAAAAAACAAGTAAATTACAAACTTAAAAAACTGTGAATAACTTACCAAATTAACAAAATATATAGTATGTATATTAAAAATACAAAAACATCATGCATAACATAAATTTTTATGTAATTCCTCATGTTTCATTGCATAGATCCTTGGAATAACACAAAAGAATATGTAAATGTTAAGAATATAACATCAAAGCACAGGAGCCTTAAGAAAAGCATAATCTATGGGATCTGCTTTGCAAAAATATAAGAAAAGCAAAATCTGTAATAGTTGCTTTGCAAAAAAATACAAGAGGAAATATATATTTATAACAGTGAGATGAAGTTGAGAGTTAATGAATGATAAGCATAACAGCTCTATATTCCTGTTATTTGGATTTTGGGTATTGGTAAAAGGCTTTCTATTCACAAATTTTTATAATAAAATTTTTATTGGTAAAAGGAATCCGCGGACCATATCTTTGTGCTCTGTCCTTTTGCTCAGGTCGTGAGAACTTCTTTAGCCTCTTTCTTGAAAACAAATAAACATTGATTGGAAATCCCTAACACTGCAGGCTTTTTCTCAGGTTGTGAGAACTTCTTTAGCCTCTTTCTTGAAAACAAATAAACATTGATTGGAAAGCCCTAACACTGCAGGCTTAAACTGTTATACCTGCCTATCTTTTATGTCTGAAATATTGGGAATGCCCGCAAATTATGTATTTTTAAGGAACATGAATATGTTATCAAGTCTGTGTGCTTTGGTTCTATTGAATTATTAAATGGATCTCACGTTGATTGTTCTTTAAAACCTTTGCGAGCTATTGGACAGGATCCAGTTTTCAAGTATCCGACCGGTTTCAACTCAGGGTGAGGGTGGAGCAGGCATTATTCTCTTCATAAGTTACTTACATTTCTATCATTTGAAATTGGGATGTGGGGATAGCACAAATGCGAGCCTGGAACTCTGGGCTGGAATTCCAAAGTTATTATAAATTAGGAAAACTGGGTGTCTGAACTTATGGTTTTAGATCTGGATCATTGGTGTGCTCCAATTGAAGCAGTTAAAAATTAAATTTTTTTTATAAATTTCCATCATGTTTATAGGAAGAGTTAAGGTGCACTTGTATCCAGGTGTACCCAAGGAGAGAGAGTATCAGAAGAGGTGTTATTGAGCGATGGTGGTCATGGCTGGACCCTTTGGCCCTCCTTTAAGGGTACTATGGCTTAATGGCACTGATGACTACGCTTTAAAAGAGATTTTAACCTTGGGGTTGGTGTGTGGAGCTCTTAAGGATTCACCACTAGGTATCATAGCTCCATATTTTGCTTGCCCGCTCTAGTGACCTCAGCTCCAGCTACCAGACACTCTTCTTCAATTACAATTAATAAATCTTCACGTGCCCACTTCATTGAACGATATCACTCCTACTACACAATTTCACAATGTGAACTGATATTTCCATTTTAATTTTCCATCATGGTTTATACTTTGCTTACCCATTTTTTAATATTTTAATAATATAAGCTACCTTCTTGATCTGTGAAACTTATTTTGGGCATTAAGTTTAATAATTTCGATTCATTAGATTGTAAAATTAGATTTTGATATATATATACAAGGTGGGCTTTAATTTTAATAATTTCGATTTCATTAGATTGTAAAATTAGATTTTAATTTTTCACTACGCTAATATTTGACATAGTTTTGTATATTTTTATTAAATTAGATTTGATAAAATATTATTTATGATGAAAGTTAGTGGTTGTTTAATGACGAAGGATTGACGGAAAAATCACGTCTCTATCACGAAATCAAATGTCGAGTTAATGCATAATCGTCGAGTGTTTAACCACATAACTATATTGTCATCCACTCACTTCCAATTAGTTTGGTATGCATGCTTATATTGAACAGTATTGGGGAGTTGATGCATTGATTTCCATTTAGATATTTATCAAACACTCAAGGAATCAAAATGTTTGAGGTGTAATTTGTTATGAACATTTAAAAATTTAAAATAAAAATAATTTACTCCTAAAAAAATTGGATCTCAGTGCTTTCTAGATCTAAGTTAAAGATGGATCTATGCTAGTGTAGAGTAAAATCTTACATTGTAATATATTATTTAAATACCATATCACCGTGTGATGGTGTGGTGGAGTAGAGAGAGTTGACTTTTCATAGCATATAACTTTATTTCATCTTTGAAAATTTTGTAAGCAATTTAAATTAAATTTGATAAAATATAGTTACATTATATAATTTACTTAATCATTATATTTGACCTTAACAAAGTAGTTTTTATATTTACAAGAATTGAAGTGAGATCTTATTGGTTGCCATCCAAAATTAAAAAAAATTCGTGATAATCCAATGTTTCAAAGATTAAGTTATTATGTCGACCTAAAATATTTCTTCAAAGGCTAAAGTTCTTACTAATGTTCTAGAGTGCTTGAAGCGTTATTCATTGATGTGAGAGGTATAGGAGTTCCATGTCACACCTATCTCGCTGATGTATATGTCGATATGCAGCGGTTATTCTCTGTCGTACCTTCAAAACTGAGGTCAAGGTGTCATTTGACAACTCTTGTGACTGACATAAGTGGCGCTTGTAATTTGGATTTGTTACTGATATCAAGTGTACACAAAATTTGTTTTTGGTGCAACCTTCGATCATCAGTTGTTCTTGCATTTAGCATTTAGACCATGGGTCATCTTTTAATATGGGGAGAGGAGAAACAAATGAGTTACAAGAAAACTGATTATCTATTATCGTATAATTATATATGTTACATTTTTTATGGTTTTATCCAATATTGGATAACCGATTATGGAAATGTATCACTGAATCTAGCTAACATAAACTAACTAACAGGATTACTACTTCTAACACTCCCTCTTAATCTCGAGAGTTACTTTCTTGATTATGATGCTCTAATAACAAAATTCTGAAATGCAAATGTCTCACCGAAGCTTACAAACATTTAACAAAATTTCAAAAACTTTTTGTTTTCAAATCTTATTCATGTGATCCTGTTGCAAACTATGTTGTTTTTCTTCTTCCAATTTTTTTCTTCTTCTTCAATGCTGTAAACTTTTATACTTTTTTCTTCTTCAATGTTTCATCGGGTTCTTTAGGATTGCTCCTGCTTGCTACTAATGTTCATTTCTAACAATGGTTCATTTTTCATCTTTGGGATTTCATCATAATGACTATTTTCAATATATATGATCCATCAACTAATCCTCATGTATCGAAGATTATTTTTCTTATCTTTGACCTTAATCAAGTTTAGGCTAATGGTACCAGGGATGATTTTAAGGAACCATACTTATTTAAAAGTGTATAAATGTTGGTGAATCTTACCAATTCTTAAAACCCCAACTATAAAATGTTTGGCTATATTTTTCAAAAAATATTTTAATTTCCAAGGATTTTATATGGTTTATATAATAATTTGGCGATTTTTAGGGTGTAAAATGTTTACCCCATCAAAATTGGGCGAAACAAGGCTTCAAAAAATGCAAAATAGAAAATATTTTTTTGGAGAAAAACCCCTAAAAATAGCCCATGGACTAAATTTCGCCCCTAAAATTATCCCTAATGGGTACACCTATCACCCCCATTACCTCTAGCGGTGGTCTACTCCACAACTTGAAAAGAAAAATCTCTTCGAGAGAGTATCAAATCATGTTATATCATGCACCTTAGTGCTACAACAAGTATGCCTACTAAGCAAGCATACAACAAGCATGCTTACAAAAAAATGGGGACATAAACATGCCTATGTCAAGGCATCACAACATGGACCAAAAACTCAAAAACTCGGAGGTGTCAGGTACAATCAATCATGCACCTCACTACAACATATACCCAATTACATTATGACCATTTCACTCTTCATGCATAATTTATGTTGTAAACAAAAACTTTCATATATGTACCGACAGGGAACCAACCATACCTTTGGGCCAAACAATGACACATAGATTGAATTACTCACAACCCTATGGACATACTTCCATCTACCAAAACATCTAGGTACCACCTATGATGCTCTCCAATTTGCTAGGAAAGTACTCTAACTACGAGGTTTATCTGAATCAATCCAACACAGTGTTATGCTAACACAATGTAAGGATGACAATATACAACATATGTGATTTACTTGTTCCACATGGGGAAATCTTGATGCATTCACAAGCAACAAATATACAAATATAGTCACTCTTCTGATTCAACAAAGTTTGAATTTCTTCAACAAAGACTTCAATCTTCAATAAAATTGATCTTCTTCTTCACAGATTAAAAAACTTATTTTTGATGCAACGATTTTTAGAATCTTTTAAAAAACATTCTTCACTTTCAAAAAGAAGCCTTCATGACTAAGCAGATTTTGATAAAAATGATGACATCTCTTCCATGCATGCAAATGTTGTGGTTTTTACCCTTGGATCATTCTCAATCAATTCCCTTCTCACAATCTTAATCAAAACCCTTTCTTTTGAATATAATATCAAATCTTTTAATGGAAATAACTTTATAATAAAGGTAACCGTCTCAAACTGCTTTTAATTGAGTTCTTTTCACAATGGCATAAAATAATTTCAAGATTTTTTTTAAATAAACATCATTGCTAGAAAACCAAGGTTTTATCAACTGACTTATAGCTTCCTGGATATTCCAACACACCTCCTGTTGCTTCTCCTATTTTCACAATTATTTTGTATGCATTAATATGTAGTAATTTCAAAAAAATGGACGCATCTATATGCTTTATAGATTGTGTTTAGGATGGATCTATGTTGGTATTTAATGCATTATGTTGATCATATGTATAGAGCATCACAACTTAACAACAAATCCATAGTTCGGTTCCTTTGCAACCCACCTTCAAATCCTACAACAACAACCTAGATCTTCCAACGTCTCTATCTCTATCATTGCCCAACTCTCGCATGAAGGAATAATATTTCAAAACGGAACACAAAAACCAGAATTCAGCCCCAAAGAAGCAACAATAGTAAGATGTTGATCTCAATGCATTTTTAGATAGCCAAACCCAGACCCAACAACTTCAATAGACATTCATCCATCCCTACATTCAACAACCAGTGATCACTCCTACAAGCATAAATGGATACTTGAAAACAAAAGATGCCTTGGTCATGATGTTGGAGGTTATGAAGATGGCAGTAGGGAAGACAATTTCATTGGATCTCCAGGATTCTCAATTCTAATGTGGGAGTTTAGGTGGGGTTGAAAGCAGCGAGCTTTGTGTTAGTAGAGGACTCCTAGATATCATGAGATAAATAATTTCCTAGGAGGTCAAGAACTACATGGAGATGTAACATCCCAGTGCAATCAAATTGATGGCCTAAATTGTGCGATGGATTCCTCCCTCCCAAGGAAAGTATAAGAAATTCAATTCAAAACATAATTGGAATGGATTAAGGACCATAATTCATTTTATCATGAGAAATCAAACAAATGCTTGTGGATGCAAGCCCACAAAAAGCATAGAAGAAAAAATTATGATAAACTATATAAATTGTCTCTGAATTGGGATTGAGAAGCTCTAGTGTAGTAAGACACTGTTGAAATAGTAAAATTTTTTGGGCAAGCTCTAACTCATTAGTTTGTGAGAAAAATCAATCGCCCACAAAGACATCAGGTGCATATCGATTAAGGGATTTATGGTGTTTCAAATAAGGATTTTGTTTTTTCATTTCATTTTAGGTGTACAAATCTTTGGGACCCAATATATTCACTGAAGAGCGTATCCATTTCTTTTGTCAATGAATTAGTAAGTTAAGTTTGTCTCACATCATCCTTGGTTGCTGTACAATTGGATTCTATACATGGTTTCATTCTAAACTTATCCTTTATCAATGTATTAGTAATTCCCATTTAAATTTGCTAGATTTTGTATGAATTTTGTTAATCTAAATTCGGCTTCGTATACATGTTTTTAGACATCCCCGACCACGGCAAGAACGTTGGTTCCTTATAGAATAGAGTTATGAAAATTGAACTTGAATATTCACCTGCTCAAAATCAAAATATCAAAAACTTTTGGTCTTTACCATAGAGCTTATCAGACATCGCTTATGTCTAGTATTCAGGATTATCACTTAAATGGTTTATTCTAGGTTTATTATCATTATTTTACTATATTCCATAACAATCCTTGTAATTCAATGTACAATATATGAAGTATTTAATTATCCATTCCTATGGAGAAATACCACCTCCACTTTAATGCATTCAATGCTTTCTAAAAGCAAAAATGTAACTAGTGGTATCTAATATGTGAAATTCTGCACCAATTTTGGAGATTGATGTTCTTGCTGATATTCTTTAGTTTCTAATATGCATGATTCACTTGAGTACACTAGGGTTGAAAGGAGAGAAACCTGTAATAGGGATGTTTCCACCTATTTCTAGTCTTTCCTTATCTTCCCCGTATTGTACTCGCTTTACATAAGTGAAAATTGAAACTTATTAATTGTTATGAGCAATGTTCACTTCTTTTTTAGTTTAGATGTTTTGCAGGGAAAATAGGATTAAGATTCTGATTTATGGCTTATAAAATGAAAACCTGAATCGCAAATATGACATATTGGCAAGGGACAAAACCTCTTACTACTGTTCAAAATCACAGCTGATATCAGTCTCAGCTAAATTTGGGATATTTTTGGGTGGTCTTAAAATTTTATAAGAAAACTAACATTGAAAATTGGATTAGAATGAGTTTGTTTTGTGAAGATAACATTTTCATTTATGAATTTTGCAGTACTTCATACTGTTTCATTCTAGATAGAAGTACATGCATGCTGAGTACTAGAAAAGAAAGAATAATGGAACTGGATTTTGACTACCAAGCTATACTAGCCTTAAGTGAAAATGATACTATATTTTGGTGAAAAGGAAATGGATTTAGGTGAAAAGGAAAAGGATATTCATGGATGAGAATTTTGAAGTCAAATACAAGAAATTAAGGACAAACACCATAACAAACAACAATTTTAACTTGGTAAAACCCCATAAGGGGAAACATCCACACGGGCAAAGTATTGAAGGTCATTAATCAAGAATGAGGATATTACATCATGAGCCTTCATCCAATAAAAATACACCTACATTAGGTATCCCAACCTTGCACTATATACTTCATGAAATAAGTTACACAAGTAAAACAGTTGTCGATTATGCCCGTTACAAAAACTTCATGTAAACAAGTCTAGTTTAGGTTACAAAACTTTCCCGTAAACACATATATCTTAGTTGTCATTATTAACAATATCCACCTTGAAAAAAAATCTAATAGTTTTCCTAAGACTATTTATCTCGTTTTTTTCAAACCAATAGAAGCTACACACCATCGTAGCTTCGCTTACAATACTGGTTTTGTAAACATATGTGCACAATTTTATTGAGTATGAATTTTTTTTAGATCTACTCCACCTTCACCAATGGCTTGTCTTGAAAAATGATAATTTACATCAATATGTTTAGTCTTACTATGATAAACATGATTTGTAGCCAAATGTATAGCACTTGGACTATCACATAAAACATAAACCCTATTCTACGACCTTCCAATTTCTCTAAGCAAACATTTCATCCAAATTGCCTCTTTGAAAGTATGTAAGGAAACAATCTATTTAGTCTATGTAGTGGATAAATAAATTGTTTCCTAAAGCTTTGACATCCAACTTACATCTCCACCTACAAGAGTAAATACATAACCTGAAGTAGACCTTCTCTTGTCCAAATCACCTATGAAATCTGAATCAACAAAACCACATACAAAATCACTGTTATTGTTAAAGGTGATACAATAGTCACTTGTGCCTCTTAGGTACCGAAGCACACATTTCATTGCATTTCAATTTTCTTTTTCCATATTTTCCATGTACTTACTAACAACACCAACTGCATGTGAAATCTAAGAGCTAGTACACACCATTGCATGCATTAAAAATCCTACTGCATTGGCATATGGTACACGAGACATATAATCCTTTTTTTCAACACTAGAACAGAAACCTAAAAAAAGGATTAAAATGGGAAGCCAAAGGAACATTCATAGGTTTTCCCTTATTCATTTCAAATCTTACAAGTATTTTCTCAACATACTTCTTTTGTGCAATACTAAGCTTGCCATTTCCTCTATCTTTGTGTATTTCAATACCCAAAATTTGTTTTGCAGCTCCAATATCCTTCATATCAAAATTCCTAGCCATCTTAGCCTTCAACCTGTTAACTCGTCCATCCTTTTACTCACAATAATCATATCATTAACATACAACACTAAGTTAATGAATATGTCATTCAACCTTTTGAAATATAAACTATGATCATATTCATGTCTAGTATAACCTTGAATCACCATGAAAGAATCAAACTTCTTGTACCATTTATTGGGTAACTATTTCAATCCATACAATGATTTCTTGAGCTTGCAAACTAATCTTCCTTTATAATGTTGCACAAAAACTTCTCGTTGTTCCATAGAAATATCCTCATCTAGATCTCCATGTAAGAAAGTTGTTTTAACATCTAGTTGTTCTAACTCCAAATCAAGCAATGCAAATAGTGCTAAAATAATATGAATAGATACAAGCTAGAAAATTGGTGAAAAAATATCATGATAGTCAATACCTTACATCTGAAAGTTCCCTTTTGCAACCAATCTAGCTTTGTATCTTTCAACCATACCATCAACCCCTTTCTTCAACTTGAAGGCCCATTTACATCCAATTGTTTTTCTATCTTTGGGGAGTTCAACCAATTCCTGTGTCTTGTTTTTATCCAAAGAATCCATTTCTTCTTTCACTGCCATCTTCCACTTAAATTGTCAACACAATCAATGCATTCCTGAAAACAAGAACGTTTTCCATCATCAGTAAATGAAACATACGAAACAAAATCACTATACCTCTTAAGAGGATTTATTACCCTTGTTGATCTTCTTGGTGTAGGTTATGGTGTTTCCACATTTTCTTGAATTTCCTCATCTTCTATGACTTCTTTCTCACCAAAAACTTATTCTTGCTTCTTTGAGTCATGACAATATTGGTTCTCCAACTAAACTAGTTGTTTTGATAGTACTTCTTCATGTTCCACATCAACTTTTACATTTTTTTATTTAATCAAAGAATATTCATAAAAAAATACATCTCTGTTAATGACGATATTGCGGGAAGTAGGATCCCACAATCTATATCCTTTTGTTACAACATCATATCCAACAAAAATGTGCCTCCTTTATCTAGGGTTTAACTTAGAACACTGATTTTTACAAGTAAGTTCATAAGCTTCACAACCAAAGATTCTCAAAATCGAATAATCATAGGGATGACGAGTTAATACCTCTTCGGGAATTTTACAATTTAATTCCATTGATGGTGATCGATTTATTAGATAAATAGTAGTATAAATTTCATATGCCCACAACTCTTGTCCCAAATTAGCATTACTAAGCATGCTCATTACTCTCTCTAGAAGATTCCTATTCACGCGCTCTGCAACGCCATTTTGCTTAGGAGTGTATACATTCATTTTATGTCTTGTGATCCCTTCTTCTTTGCAATACTTTTCAAACTCTAAAGAAGTAAACTCACCTCCATTATTCATCCTTAAACACTTTTTTGTCCTGCTAGTTCTTTTTTCCACCGTAACTCTAAATTGTTTAAACGTGTTAAACACATTAGCTTTTTTTTTAAGACATAGACATAAACTTTCCTTGAAAAATCATCTATAAAAAAATACATAATATGATGCTCACCAATAGGAAATAGTAGGAGACGAACCCCATAAATCAAAATGAATGTAACCAAGAACACCTTTACGAACATAACTACCTTCTTTGAATTTTTGTCTACACTGTTTTCCAAATATACAATGTCTACAAAACATCAAATTCAATGTTTTTAGATTTGGAATAAATTTACGATTCATTAATACCTGAACTACCTTCTTGTAACATCCCCTTACTATCTCAACCTGAAACACAAGGTGTAAGTATACGTCATTGTAAGTACATATCCTACTTGCTAAAAATAATGGATGCAATCGATAGGGTTAGGAGGCTGAAAGCATGACACGACAAAAATGATTGAGGACAAATCCACTCGGGGAAGAGATCTATAAAAGTCGTTAGGAATATTAACTTTTTTTATATAACCTAATTACGGATAACTAACCGATAGGAATGTGTGGAAAGGAATAAGCATCACTTGCAGGAGTGAATTTATATCTCTAGTTTGACAACTTATACAAGCAAGTAAAAGACACGTAAGTAACCTTAGTGAGTAAAAGGTCATACCATAGTACACTTTTGATTATATTCTACTCACTGAAAAATGGAAGGTAGTTAATTATTTACCATTCCTCTAAGAATGAAACTTTTATTAAGGGAAGCTAACATGGTTTATAAATTCTTAAAGATATCCAGCCTTTAAACAATGTTAACTTCAAACGTTTTGAAGAAAAGTAATTAGTATGGTTAACTCAAACAAACTATGGTTAATATGTTA
>LPNX010663154.1:356569-381730 GCA_001517045.1 Pseudotsuga menziesii | reverse complement strand
TATATATATATATATATATATATATAACACGGTAAGTTTTGTGGTTTGTTACCACAACCCTATTTTGGGTGCATCCAATCGATTTTCACCACTTAGAGATTTTGGGTTACCTCACTAAGCATCGTACCCGCACCAATAGTTGCCAGGTAGGCCCTAAAACTTGACTTTAAACTTATATTTCTTTAAAAGGTTGAAAGAAGTGCATGTTAGAGATTTAGGGTTACTATGATAGGGTTTTTCTATCTGCAGCCTTGTTTCACAAGCCAACCCCAGCCCATCAGGTTTCTCATTGTGACCAGTTGACCATTGGAGTCTTCCCGAGTTTGGATGCAAGAGAACCCTTGACCTCAATGAGCATTTTCCCAGCCTGCTAGCCCGACCGTTATTGCTTTTGTCTCCACCTTCGCTGCATCGTTTTATCCTTTAAACCATAGATATGCGTATGTCAAACCTCTGGGGTTTTTATGATGAAGTTACGATGGTTTGGATGTTTCTCTGATTGTAGCTTGTTTGGTTTAGTTTTGTATGCGATGATAGAGGAAAATTTGGTAAATTTGCACTTAAGTTGCCACTGCATTTCAAAGTTTTGGCCTAGGGTTTCCTTTCAGGTGGTATTTGACTCCATACTTTTCCCCTTAAGGCCGACATTGTGGTTTAAGAAGCTTTTACAGGTTTTTAGGTTCAAGCTAGGGTTTCAAGTTTCACCAAGGTTCCCTTGGTTTTGAGTGACAAATCCTTTGCTGCATTTTTATTGGTTACTTTCTTACCTTTGAAGAAAGTCAGCGAGAAGAGGTTCCTACGTTTTAATGTTTAAAGCCAAATGAATAAAGAGTAGAAATGAGCTTGGTAAACTTTGTAAGAAAAAGCACAAGGCAGTTGATGTTTAGGATTTAAAACTATATTTGATTATCCTCCTGTATATTTACCTGATTAAAAGCACAAAATGAATGTATTAGAATAGTGATGTAAATCCAAAAACAACATCTACACCTGTGTTGATGAGTTTCATTTAAGTTCACCAAACATATACCCTTTTTGTAAGTGGAAATGACTAGACAATATTTGGGAGAGATTTCTCTACCTCACAAAGTTACTTTTGAATAGCCAATGATGAAATGGTAAATATATCTCTGTGCTCCTATATCGTGACAAAAAATGACTGAAATCTTACTCTTTGAAAGAAACAATGATTTGTTTTTTAACTTAGCTTCTCATTTCAGTATTACCTATTGATATAAATGCATGTTGTTTCAATCACATTGTCACTGAGACATCTCTTGCTATGATCATGCTACAATTTTAGTCCTCACTTCACACCATGCCAAAGAAGAGAAAAAAGAAAAAGGATAAGGCCACTGAATATGATTCAGATATGGAAGTAATTCCCAAGATTGAAATCATTTATGAAGACAACAAGATTGTCACGGGAGCCGAATAGGAGCTTCACTGGGGTCAAATATATCATATGATCAAAGACTAGAATGTCCCTGATGCGGGCTTCGAAGACATACCTTTATATGAAAATATAAGAAATTCAGGTATCACAAAGGAAGCCATGTGCCCAGAGCTCTTCCCGTGTGCTAATGTAATCAGATGGATCCTCCCTCAAACAAACTCAACTACTATGATTATTTCCAACACAAAAGGACAAGCCTGTGATTCCTTCACTCCTGCATATATAACCAAGGCTTGCCAGCTTCCCACCCCATAGGTCATGATGACAGATGACTCGGTGGAAAGTGTGAACTTAGAAATCTTTGAATGTGCTAAGCGGATGATGGTAGTAGGAAAGAAACTACGCCAGAAATCCACTGGTGAGTAGGAGACTGCAAGTTTATGCACCCCCTACAGGGTCATAGACCTAATGATAAACATAATATTTGGTAGGGAAAATAGGAAATTCTACAAGTTAAGTTGGATCCCATTGATATACCATGTGGCTATGCAAGGTACCATTTTTAACTAGGCAGATATTGTATCAAGCAACTTGTCATCATGTATAGCTGCTGCACAGGATGGTTTGACTCAGAGAAAGTCAAAAATTTACATGGGATCTTACTTGATCAATTGCATTTTATGCTTACACCAATTACTGAAGCTCAATTGTGCTTGGGATTGCACCAAGACCCCCATCTATGATTCCTACAAATTTCTTTGGGCACACAAATACTCAAGCTTCTACAAGCTCATATGCGAAGAATTTCTAATGCCTCTGACGAACTGATTTTTATCAGAGAGTGCAACTGTATTTCTGAAGTTGCCATGGAAATCATATATGAATATGGTGACTATTATTTCTTGAAGGAGGGTACTCACCTAAGGATGTATGGAGGAACTAGAGCCCCGTCACTAATGCGAAGGTATGCCACATACTACATAGTCTACAAAGAAGCAGTTCAAAATCTATATATAGATGGGGTAGGATATTTTCTGTTTGACATTAACAAGGAAGTTTTCCCACCACTACCTTTTTGTATATGCAGTTATAAATTCACGAGGGTAAAGAATGCATCAAAATTTGTGAAATATTTAGAAAACTTCCACTTTGGGGAAAATAGTTTCCACAGGACTGACTCATATGACAAAGTTGCAAAGCATTGTGCAACTTTAGGAGTTCATTTTGAATAATCTCATCATTTTAACAAAGATGAGGTGACATACAGAAATTCCAGCAACATGACTGCTCTAATTAAATGATTCAAAAAGAATATCAATACCGATGGAGGCTAAGGTAGTAGCAACACAATAGAACAACAGAAGCAGCTGGAAGAGGCTGCAAGGAAACAAGAAGAGGATGCTCGAAGGCTACTGGAAGAAGCTAATAAGAAACTAGCCAAATATGCATAAAGGAAAAAAAAAGAAGAATAAATATTACAAAGGGAAGTAGAGGAAAGAGCACGAAGAGAAGCTGAGGAATTGAGAAGGAAGGAGCGAGAATAAAAAGAAATAGAGGATTTGGACTAGGACATTGCTCAAGATAATCTGACGAATCCTCCTTCTTCATCCAATGGCACAATCACAAGAGGCCATGTTCCTCTAGTTGATCTTGTATTAGTTCCCTTCACTCCACCAAGCATTATGCAGTAGCATGCTTGGACATGATATTCTTCGACAAGAACAAGAAAACCATAGTTAGAAGATCTGAAAAGAGATTAAAGATCAATGATCAACTTGATGTGGTCACTATGTGTGTGGAATTTAAACAACTATCTGTAGAATTCAATATGCATCATTACAATACATTACTCTTTTCTATTTAAATTTTTCTCCCCTTGGGGATATGGTAGATTAGTTTAGAATAGACTAGAATACATTAGATTTGCTTCATTTAGAAGTGGTTGAGGAACAAGATTCACGTAAGGTGAGAGGTAAGAACCTGTGTAGCTCCTTGGAGGTTCTTTTTTGTTAGTCACTTGCATTTAGTTTAGGGACTTGCATTTCATCCTTAAAACATAAAATCACATAAATGGTGGACTGAGCCGCAATAGGTAAATGAATTAACCATTTTAATTCTATAGTATTTAGGCTGCTAACCGAATGGGTTCTGCACACCAAATGGTGAATGATCTAGTTGGGATCTCTTATTAGGTAGAATCCCTACTGTTGGTACTTGGGAATTTTCCAGGAATCAACAGTTTTTGCGCTAGAAGGAGGGAATCCAGTGCATGGATGGAAGAGGAAACTGGTTTACAAGAAACTATTCCATTGGAGATACCTCTGAAACTAAGTTTCCTGAATATTTCATTCTTGGAGAGCAAGAGAGAGTAGGTTTTGAAGAAGAAGGTTCAAGACGCCTATATGTTGTTCCATTTGAAGAAGTTAATCACTTGTGAAGACATACAATATCTTACGTGAATAATCTTGGAGGATTCAAAGAAATTCCTGCATTACCAAGAAGGCATGCTCCTAAGAAAGTACCTTCTTATCCTGAAGATTCGATATTGATGGAAAATTTGGAAGAGTTGGTAGATTTATCCATACAAGAAATCATCCAACCACTTGATCAGTTGGGACCAGATTCCCTTATAGTTCAGTCTTTATTACATTCACCTCCACAGTATCCACCTCAGACTCCTCGTCAAATTATGGCTGGAAATGTTAATCAATCTGCATGGAGAGCAAGAATGCCACTCAACCTGGCTACTCCATTGCATGATTTGCCTAAATACTTAGAATAACGCTACCAAAGTTTGACCCAGGAAAATGCATTTCTATAGAAGACCACCTGAAAAGTTTTTTCTTAGCTCTGTAACTTTTAAATATTCAACATGAAGATGTTGTGTGCATACTTTTTCCACATACTTTTGAACCTAAAATGACTTCTTGGTTTTTTAGTTTGCAACCCAGTTCAATAACAAAATGGGACACCTTTGAAAGGGAATTTAAAAGAAAATTTGGTAGTAAAAAAACTCTAGCTACCCTTATGAAATAATTTTTGTCCTTGAGAATGGAAAAGAAAGAAAAGGTTCAAGATTTCAACCAAGGATTTACTAACCATTTGAGCAATTTTAGTGCTACAAACAAACTAGTTGAGGAGTTATTGGTAGAATATTATACCATATCATTATCCCCACAACTAGCAATGTTTGTTAAGAGGGCAATTAAGATAACACTGGTTGAAAATTTTGAAGAAGCCATCAAAGTAGAAGCTGATCTGGACAGTATATCAAAAAGTACTTCAGAACCAGAGGTCAAGACCTTTAGCGGTAAAAAACTTTGATGCTAACCAGAACTAAGGAAGAACACTCGATGGAATTAGAAAATGTGGTCAAGATGGTACAAAATTTGTCGAATGAGATAGTATACCTAGAAAAGGACAGAGAAGCTAGTTCATCGAAAAAGCAGTTCAAGCCTTATTTCAAGAAAAGGGAAGAAAGTGGACAGTCTCAACCGCCTGTGTATAATTCTTCCATTTTTAACTTTAATGAGGTAGGAATGGACCATTTCTGTACTTTTCATCAAGAGCCTCATTCTAAAAAGAGTTTCCCATAGTGGATAAACTCAATGACTTTGGTTATGAATCAACTATTAAATGATCAATTAATAGAGCCTGAGGTGGAAGAAGAAAAAACAAATGAACTGGAAGAAACATATGAAGAAACCACAATGGTATTATGGGATTGTGTACCTACATTCAGAATAAATGACGAGGATCCTACTGAAGATATTCAAATGTCATTGGTTAATGTTACAACTAGAAGAAAAGGACCAGTAACAAATGAAATTTCAGTACTACCTAAAATAAAGAAGATGCTAGAAAACATGAAGAAGATTATTAGTACTACCCAAAAAAAATCTAAGTCTAATAGGGTCAACATAAAAGATAAAAACCCAGTAGTCAGTAGGCCTGTAAGGAATGTGGTAAATAAAATAGAAAGAAACAAGAAAGGTCTAGTAGAATATGATATGGGGTATGATATAGTAGAAGACATTAAGAAAACAAAAGCGAAAAATTTATCTATTTGAATTATGTAATTTTCCTTAAAAAATAAATAAAATTTTGGAATATTTTCATCCACAACCTAGCAGTTCCCAGGAAGACATTGAATCCGATAAAGAAATTAATGAAGCAAGCATTGGAGGAAAATCTAAATCTCAGAATTTGTCATTTTTGTTATCTCTTGATATTTTTAATCATAATGTGCATAATTGTTTGGTATATTCTAGGGCTTCATCTAATGTCATGGCACTCTCAGTATGTAAAAATATTAATGGTCAACCCACACCATACTTGTGTAGGATCTTTCAGCTGGACAGATCTTCTGTCAAGGTAATAGGGGAAATGAAAAATGTCTTATTCGGTTATCTGCATATGGTAGAGTTTTCCAGTTTATAGATATTATGGTAGTAGATATACGAGAGGCCTATGGATTAATATTGAGTAGGCACTGGTCAACGAAACTAAATGGGTATTTTGCAACTGATTGGTCGCACATGTGGCTTCCATATAAGAATAATCAAAATCATATTAAGGTAATAAGGGAACCACATATGAAACATAACGTAATTCAATTGGAGGGAAAGAATGAACCTGTAAACTTCTCATCTTCAGTCTTGGGTAACTACTTTTAGAGCTTGAGCCAGGGAATTATCAAGCTAAAGAGGCCAGTTGTGAATCAGATACACAGTTCGATCTCCTTCAACTTTCATGGACTCATGATATTGATTGTAATATAGTAAATTTAGTTTCTAACATAGGAAGTAACCCTAATTAGGTATATTTAGAAGATAGATTTTGGTTTTTATACTTTGATGGTTCCAAAACACAAGAGGGATCATGAGCCGGTTGTGCCTTGATTCACCCATAAAAGAATAAATTTTTTCTCTCTTGTAGACAAGAGTTTAAATGTACAAACAACACCGCCGAGTATGAAGCTCTAGTCTAGGGCTTGAGGAAGCCCATTGATCTTAATGTTAAGAAATTTAAAGTTTTTGGTGACTCTGAGATAGTAGTTAGACAAGTCAGTGACACAAGACATTGTTTATCACTGCACCTGAAAGGATATCAATCTGATATTTGGAATTTGATTTCACATTTTAATGCTTTTAATATAAATTCAATTCCTACATTATAGAATGCCACAACTGATTTTTTAGTTGTTCCTACTTCTAGGTTAGTGCTTGCTAATAACACGTGTGCTATTGAACTTCTTTTCAGGCCATAAGTACTAGACAATGTTACATATACGAGTGTGTTTGATGATGATGAGCAAATGATATATTTTCTGAAAAATGATGAAACTTTCAAAGACTCTATGATTGATGATGAAAAACATCAAGCAAATCTACAAAACAAAGAAGTAACCAAAGGAAATTTTATACCCAAAGGAGTAAGGACACCGGAAGGGATGTTTGACTTACATAACAAATTAAGAAAGCCATCCAATGTCAACACTAACAGTTCATCTATGCAATATGAACTGATTAATTTAGAGACAGAGGCTGAGCCCAAGTACGTGAACTTGGGAAAGTGTTGTTCACCCGAAGAAAGGAGTCAATTTATCAATTTGTTTCAGAAATACAAAGATATATTTTCTTGGACATATGAAGACCTAAATACATATGACACAGGAATCATTCAACACGTTATTTCTATTAAAGCGGGCAGAAAACCATTCCAACAACAACTGAGTAAAATGCATCCAAAGTTGGAACCTTTAATCCAAAATGAGGTGGAGAAATTACTTGAAGCAAATATTATTTTTAGAGGTCGACATTCAGAATGGGTAGCCAATTTGGTTCCAGTGAGGAAGACATTAGGAAAAATAAGATTGTGTGTTGACTTCCAAAATTTGAACAGTGCTTTAGAT
Organism: Pseudotsuga menziesii; assembly: GCA_001517045.1. Classification (NCBI taxonomy): domain Eukaryota; kingdom Viridiplantae; phylum Streptophyta; class Pinopsida; order Pinales; family Pinaceae; genus Pseudotsuga; species Pseudotsuga menziesii. Next base: position 374,420 of record LPNX010663154.1, on the reverse strand, counting down.
AAAGATAACTATCCATTTCCACTAATGGAAAAAATTCTCCAAATGGTATCAGGTTTGGAATTATTCTCCTTATTAGATGGATTTTCAGGCTATAACCAAGTTTTGGTGGTCGAGTAAGATAGGCTGAAAACTACATTTCGAACGAAGTGGGGAACCTTTTCATATAGAAGAATGCCCTTTTTCCTCATCAATGTTGGAGCTACGTTTCAGAGGGAAATGGATATCTCTTTCCGGGGATTGATCGGCCACAGAGTGGTGGTATATCTAGGTTATGTGACAGTTTTCTCTAAGAAAAGGGAAGATCATGTTTTTCATTTAAAACAAATTTTCGACCATTATAGAAAATATAACATATCTTTGAATCCAAAGAAAATAATTTTCGCAGTTTTAGAAGGAAAATTGTTGGGTCATATCATTTCAAAAAAGGGAATCTCCATAGACCCGAAAAGAATAGAATTTATATCTCAGAATCCCTTACCCCATCACAAAAAAGGTATGTAATCATTTATGGGTACGATAAATTTTCTTCGAAGGTTTGTTCCATACTTTGCACAAATCGTGAAACCTTTGCAACAAGTGGTGAAGCAAAGTGTGCAATTTAAATGGACTGATGTGGAGAAGGTTTCCTTTAATGACATAAAAGAAGCAATAGCACATGCGCCTTCTCTAAGAAGTCCAGATTTTGAAAAGAATTTTATTTTGTATACTTTCGCTTCAAACAACTCGCTTGCAACAGTGCTCACAGAGAAGGGAGAATTGGGAGATGAGTACCCAATATCATTTATGAGCACCGAATTGCGAGGGGGTTAATTGAATCACCCTATTGTAGAAAAACAAACATATGTAGTCTTTAAAGCAGTAAACCAATTTAGACCTTACATTTTGAAAAACAAAATCAAGGTAATTGTCCCTCATCTAGCTATCAGAACCCTCTTCATAAATAAAGAATTGGGTGAACGAAGAGGAAACTAGGTGACAACATTGCAGGAGTATGATTTGGAATTCAAACAAGCCAATATTATTAAAGGTCAAGGGATGTAGAATTTAATTACGGAAGGTCATCCTGATGAAGATTGTGATTGGGAAAATGAATCAAAGTTAAATATGATCGATGTATGTCCTATATTTATTGCTCTCAAATATTGGTATAGAGACCTGGTGCATTACCTCTATCAAGGATATTTACCGGAGCATTGAAACTCTAAGCAACGAAGGGCACTTCATCTAATGTCAGCCTCTTAACAGATAATTGATGGAGTTCTTTTTAGGAAGAACTACAATGGAGTATTCCTAAGATTCCTCGAGCAAGAAGATGCTTCCAAAGACATTAAGGAATTGCATGATGGCCCTGCTGGAGGACATTTCTATAGAGATACTACTACTCACAAGGTCCTTAGGGATGGCTATTAGTGGCCAAGTTTATTTAAATATTATAATTCTTATGCGAGAAAGTGCAACTTATGTCAAAGAAGCTATGGAAGATTAGCAAAAGAAGTTGGACCATTGCAACCTGTCATTATTTCAGAGCCTTTCGAAAAGTGGGGTATAGACATCATCGGGGAAATCAATCTGAATTCTTCACTACAGTATAAATATATCCTCACAGCTACGAATTACTTCACGATATGGGTAGAAGCGGTTCCGCTACAAAAAGTGAACGAGGACGCGGTCATCATCTTCTTATAAGAAAACATTATGACCAGGTTTGGGGTTCCAATTTCACTTGTTTTTGATAACGCATCTTCTTTCTCATGCATTAAAATAATTGAAATAGCTAGTTAAAAGGGAATCAAATTACATTATTCCGTCAACTATTATCCTCAGGGAAATGGGTTAGAGGAATCACCAAACAAAAATCTTATCAGAATTCTAAAAAAGACTGTTATTGAAAATCAAAGAAGTTGGAACACAACACTTCCCAATTCCCTATGGAAATATAGGGTCACCCCAAATAACTCCTTATGAGTGTCCCCTTATACTCTGGTTTATGGGAACGAAGATATTTTACCCCCGAACATTCTACTTCCATCCTCTCAGTTAGCTCATGCCTCATGGGGATCCGATAGTGAAATTTTACAAGCTTGTATTAACACTTTGCTGAAACTTGAAGAGTCCAAACTTAAGTCTAAAGAAATATTTAAATAACAACAAGAAATTGTAAAGAGGTGGTTTGATAAGCGAAAATATGGAAAAGGGAGTTTTGAGATAGGAGAATTGGTTCTAAAGTGGGATCACTGGCATGAAGAGAAGGGAAAACATACCAAATTTCAACAGCGATGGGTTTGCCCCTATCAGATTTCCGAGAAACTAGGCCCCTCAACCTATAAGTTGTAAGATTTACAAGGCCAGGAAGAGAATCTTCCTATGAATGGTCTTGTTCTCAAACCATATTTCACCTAGTTCTTTTAGGGAATCCTTTTGTACATAAATAAATTATTTTATTTTCTTTTCTTGTTTTCCAACCATTTGTTTTATTTTGTTGATTTACTTTATTTTATTTGATTTTGTTTCAGAATAATCCAGCTCAATTTTTGGTGCTTGGGGACATAGGGATCTTAATAATTTCAAAATGCTTTGAAATACAAGAACAACTTATTGGGAGATATATGCAAGATTTTGATCTAAGATGAGATTATTTAATTAATAGAATATTGAAAGGGAAGTTATTTCAAGAATGCATTGATGTCTTGCTTACAACTTGAAAATTAACTAAGGTGTATAAGGTCTAGAATACTATCTTGGGGCTCCATTCACCTTCACATTAATATCTGTCCTAACATAAGCTTTCCACGATAGACCCGTGGAAAGGAAGTACAACTGACATGTGTATGGAATTTAAAATAATCCCATGCTACAGAATGAAAGCCAAAAGGCTTAAGATAAAGAGTCTAAATTCCAAAATAGAAAATATACATCAAGAAGATATACTGAAGAAATATATCAGTAATGTAAATGGATTGCTCATAAATGTTCTTCTCCGTCCGTGAGTTGAAACAAGTCATGACTCACACAAAAATACATTATGGATGCAATAACCCAAATCAATTCCTCGGAATAAAAGAAGCAATCAAGGAATACTCAAAAGACAAATGTCTTTAAGTATCAAAAGAATCCAAATAACATGAGGAATGAGGAACAAATGAATACATATGTCTAAATTTGCCACAATCATGTGGTGTCATGACCGACAACAACCAAAAGATAGAGGTAAAATGAATCTCACATTTTTTCCCCAAGAGAGTTATCAAGACTTCTAACCCCGGTTACCCTACCCCAAAAGACTTCAATCAATGTGATGCACTAAATTTTACATCCCTGGAAAAGTCTATCTTCTTAAATGGTATTGAAGGAGACCTGGAATGAGTTTCTCTAATTAAGTACCATATAGTAGTTTTTATTTTGAAAATATAAATTTTTTAGAGATCTGTGTTCACCATCTAGTCGCTAATTGTTGTTGCTGCAACCGCTTCCCAAAAATTTTACATTTTAAGGGCCCTCCTTAAAATTTTAGTTTTAAGCCTTTCTTAGACTAATTCTCCTCCTTAGATTTTTTATTCCATGACTTAGTTCTTATTTGATCAAATCAGAAAGTATTTTTACTAAGTTAGTGTTATCACTCAAAATATACCTAAGGTTGTGAAAGGCAATCTCAAGGTAACAACAAAACCACTTTTAGAAAGAAACTGGCTTTTCTTTCCAGAGAGGGATCTCTCAAATACAGATTTAACAAGGCCAAATATATGAATCAACAGTTTTAAGTTATGTGGATGGTTGAAACTAAACATATAACCATTGGGCTATGGAGTCAAAACAGATGAAGATAATACAAAGTTGCATACACAGAATCTCAACAAAGGAAAGATAATTATTCAGCTACAGCCATTCATTGATTTTCAAGAGATAGGAAAGAAACGTGAATAGTCCATTAATATAGAGCATCACATGATGAATTCCATATCAAATTTAGAAGAAAATTTTGTGGATATCTGAAACAATAGCCAGAGCATACATGTATGAATTTTGAAACTATTATACACTGCATTTAGACATGACAGAAAACAAAATGGAAGGTAAACACTTAGAAAATATTTCACAGGGAAAGAAAGCACAGAATGTAACATAAAAAATACATAAATCTTTGAAGATAAACTAGCATTCGGCTCTGTAATTTTATTCAAAAAAGGTTCTCACAAAACATAAGTCCAATCTTATGGGTTCCAACCCTTGATACCTCAATAAAATTCAAATATATATAAAATAGTTTCTTCCAAGAATGTCAAAAACCAACTAATTCTTAATCATAAGTTCTTGTAACCATTTCCCTAATAACTAGGACTAATAATTACATGCTTTGTTTGAAATAACAGATTGCTTGATTATAGCAAAATTCATAACTGAAAGGCACCACGAACAAATAGCTTCCCGAGACTGCAACACCTGTCTTTATGAATGTAATATGTATTTGGTTTTCCCAAATTTCTCCATAATTTTCCACTGTTATACATTTTGAGTGTCGTACACTGTCATCTCTCTTATTGACACCTCCAAATCCACATAAGATTCATAAGACACAGCTGGTAATCATTTTTCAATAATTAAAAACCCATCCAATATTTCAAAGTCTTCTGTCAACTTTTCAACAATGACCTTTCCTGTTAATCCTTTGACTAAATCTTCAAATTTATAATGATCCATGCGATTTTGTACCAATAAGCTATGATATTGTTCCTGAGAAAAAAATCGTCCTTCGTCATCCCAAAAACAAGGGAGACCATCATCAAATAAATTTTGAAAAGCTGCCCTGAAATATTTGATTTGAGAAGACATCGTGATTTGCTTTATCCTGCACAACTTTCATAAGTTGATGTTTATTAATAAAATTCTTCACCCATAATACAATAACTACCTTGTCTTTGATCCCAATATCCTGTATATTTTGATATGTCAGGGAATTTAAAAAATTCACAGCATTATGAGCAGTATTCAGAGATTTCTTTTCCATGGTTTCATTTGCTAGTTTTAATCTTTGAGCAGCCAAATTTACCAATGCACTTTCATCATCGATAAAATTTAAATAATGTCTGAATTTAGTGATTTCTACAGACAAGGTATCCTAGATCAAATGTTTAGCTCCCTATAAAGGAGCTTTTCCTGTATTTCTCTCTTTTAATTCATTGAATTTTTTATGTATTTGGCTCTTCTCATTCCAAGATTTATTCTTTTCTTCAATACTCTTAGCCAATTCCAACTTAATCTTTTCATTCTCATCTTTTCACCCTTTAATCTCCACTTCCTTTAAACTTACCTAAGACATGGGAACTAATAAAGCATCTGCAGAATATTCATTTAATGGTTTTTCAACATTAATAAGAGGTTCATTTATATCAACGAAAGGTTGATTCATCAATTCCTCCATAACCTCTTTTCCTTCATTATGAACTTTATTCAACCTTGTAATCTGAGCTATCAATTCATCCTTTTATGTTTCCCACTTGTCTTTCTCTTCCTGCATCTTCAATAATTTTCCTTTGTAATCCATCATTTCCTGGTAGGCCTTTTCTTTTTCTTCTTGTATTATCATCAACTCTGAAGATTGAACATGTTGAGTGTTAGGAACTTTGAGCTTCTTTTTCAACACTTGAATGGTATTATCTTTCTCTTCCAGAAGCTTCTTCGTTGTTTGCACATTATTTGGTTCAGTCCCTAAGCTTATGATGTCTCCCTGTAGCTTCTTTATTTGAATCAAATTGGCTTTATTTTCAACTTTCTCATGTTTTAATTGAATTTCCATTTTATCTACAAGAGATTGTAATCTAGTAACTTTCACAGTTTCATGTAACAATTCAAAATAAATGACATCTCCAGTTTGTTTGTGGAGCTTTATTTTATCAGGTACACTAATTTTATCCAGCTTCACCTCCATCTCAGACACATTCTTATCACTTAGCGCAGCAAATTTTAGGGTATTTCTCTCTGCATCTCGAGTAGAAATCAATGAAGTTTTTTTATTGATTAATTTTCTAACTCGAGGAAGCATATTTTTAGTTTCCTCCAATGACTACATTTGTTTATCATCATAACTCAACATCAACTCTGTCCTAGATTTGTAATGAGAACTAGATTTTGTTTTACCTTCATCTCCAAAAGAATATTGTTGCATTTGCACAGAATTTTTTTTGAAACAAAACCATTTTCTTTAAGTCTTCTGAAAATATTTCTTTTGATATGGTTAGCTCATTCTGAGGATGCATTTTGACTTTTTTATTAGAAATCTCTTCATCCATGTCCATGCCATCTGCTTCAGAAAGAGTCCTTTTATTCATAACATCAGAATTAACAGACATTTGAACTATTAAAGCCAATTTGTCCCTCTTATCTTCATTAGCTTCTGTCATCCCTTCTTTCATAACTTTTGCATTTTCTTCAAAATTAGACAGATTTTCCATTTTATCTAATCCCTCAATAATTTGATGATCAAATGGTTTGTTTTTGTTCAATTGCCTTCTTTGAGAAATAATCTGGTGTGGGTCATAATTCATTTTTTCCTCTTTTTGAAAGTCCATAACTTCCAATAATTTCTCAATCACCAATACAACACTTTTATTCTTGAAAATGAAAGGACCAACCTTGAGAGGGAATTTTACATCAGAAGATTTTTTGAATGCTCTGAAATGTTCCTCTTCTGCACACAACCTTTGTCTCATGAACTCTAATGCAAATACTCTTAACGTTAAAAAGGATGGTAACCTATATGGTTCTCCAGTGAATCCATACACTCTTATAACAACAAATTCGTTGTGTAAAAACCAATATCCTGTTCTGTCTTATGAAGAATATTGTAACATGATTCTCATGTATTCCAATACCTTGGGAAAGACATCATGGAAAATCATTTTATATATTTCAGCCATAATCATATTCACAAACTTGAACATGTTGATTTGTTTTGGAAGGTCTAGAGAAAACATGGTAGATAAAAACTGTAATTCTGACACATTTGAACACAATAACATGTTCAACAAATATGACTGGTATCAGTGAAAAACCTAACCTTAGGAAACTCAACTAACTGGGTATGGATTACTTCGGCTAAAAACTCATCAAGATTGAAACAAGGGACTAAATTGGATTCATGGTCAGTCGAACCTATACTTAGCAAAAAACCCAAAATGACTTCACTAACATGGTTAGCATCATCTAGACCCAAAACCTGACTAACCATTGACATGACCAATTGGACTTCATCTTTGAAAATACTGACATTGTATGGCAAAAATAAACCCTCTAATGACTAACCAACTTTTAAGATACTGGACAAGAACTGACATATAACTTCAGTTTCACAATTTTTGTACAACTCAATCAGGACTTGTTCATTAAAGGACTCAGGATTTACAGGAAAATTATTAGACAGGATTAACATCTCACGGACGGATTTCGCGTCAATTTTACAGAGGATTTTTGAAGTTGTATGACTCATAATAACCCTTTCAGAAGACGAATAATTGTTTGCACACCACTCGACGAATTTTGGGAAAGGTAGGGTTTGTTTGACAACAAAGTAATACAGGAAGGAATTGCAGACATTTAGGATATCATTTCCCTATAACTTATATTGCCATAAACGTTCTTTTGATACTTATACACTGCATACTGACATAATAGGGTAAAAAACATTCCTTTCTCTATCAATAACTACTTCTTTTCTTTCATCCAGAATCCTGCACAATATCCCTGAACTCTTCTCTTTCTCCATAATAAAACAATGGCAATAAGTCTTCAATAAGAATCTCGGAGTTTTAAAGCTTACCTGGTAACTGTCAGATATGTAAGAATTGACTTTTGAAAAATGATGGTGCACTGTCCCTTCTTCTTTTCACCAGCAGCGTGCAAAAAAAATAACTTTACCTTGGTCAACTCACTTTTTATACAACGAATAATGATTCCGGGACCCCCAACAAGCTGTTTCTCCTTTACCACTTTCCTCAGCGGAACTCACTAAAAAACACCACGTGGAAAACGGCTTGAATTCTGCTACCACTCATCCATTTTAATTGTCTTACAATTTTGAGATCTGGATTAGACTATATCCGTTGATAAGATTACATCCATTATTTGAACCGTTGGATGAAATCCATTCTACGCAACCCGTCGAACTTTCTCCTCGTTTAGCCTTGCATCTTCACATCGTGGATTATCTTATGACCATAGATTTAATTTTCTCTATCTCTTGACTGTCGATCTCATTATCTTATTAACCCATTCCGCTCTTTGTCCAAACTTATTTCTCATGCAACTTTTCCCAGCGGATCATTTTGCAACCATAGATCTGTGCAATCAAAAATCTACACCCTCCAATTGTGCAGTAAAATAATGAAAGTGCGTAAATTGATAAAAACTCATGAATAATAACCTTTTACCAATTTTAATATATTCCCTTATCATTTCTTGATCATATCTTTCCTCAATTGTTCAACATAGAGGGTGCTAATAGTTAGAAAACTCATCTCTTTATTCCGACGTGTCGAAAGAACTCAACAATTCAAGCCAATACATCAGATGGACTCAAGTTTTCTATTTGATGCTTTTGAGCCAATTTTTGTTTGTTTGGTGAGTATTTATCGAAATATTTTGATGAGTTTCTGTCGATAGTGTCGGCAAAACTCAATATTTTGAGACGATACTGCTGGCAAAGACTTACCTTTTCTTATCAACGGTCATTATCACGAGAATTTTATTGGAAGATCCTACCGAGTTTTGTCGATGGTGTCGACGAAACTCAGGGTTTGCAGCCGACCTGTTCAAAAAAACTTAGAATTCGGTGTCGACATCTTTTCATCGGAACTCTTTTGTGAGTTTGGTCGATGGTATTTTTTGGAATCGTTCGATGAGTTCCTGCCGATGGTGTTGGTGAAACTCCGACATTTCAACCGACACTATCGCAGGAAACTTGGAATTTGGCGTCGATCTATCGGTAAAATTTGGGAAAATTTTTTGACGAATTTTTAGGTTAAGTGTCGAAAGGACATTTTCATCCGTGCTACATTTGTTACCCCAATGACCACATTTATTGTTGTTTCAACATTTATATATATATAACGTGGTAAGTTTTGTGGTTTTTTACCACAACCCTGTTTTGGACACATCCAGTCAACTTTAGCCACTTGGAGCTTTTGGATTACCTCGCTAAGCGTCGTACCCACACCAATAGTTTCCAAGTAGACCCTAAAACATGTCTTTAAACTTAGATTGCTTTAAAAGTTTGAAAGAAATGCATGTTTAGAGGTTTAGGGTTACCATAATAGGGTTTTTTTATTCATGGCCTTGTTTCACAAGCCAACCCCAACCCGTCAGGTTTCTCGTTTTGATCAGTCGATCACTGGAGTCTTCCCAAGTTTGGATGCAAGAGAACCCTCAACCTCGGTGAGAGTTTTCCTAACCTGCTAGCTTGACCATGATTGGTTTTGTATCCACCTTCGCTACGCCATTTTATCCTTTAAACCATAGATATGCGTATCTCAAACATCTGGGGTTTTTATGATGAATTATGGTAGGTCGGATGTTTCGTCGATTGCACCTTGTTTGGTTTAGTTTTATATGCGGTGATAGAGGAACCTTTGGTGGATTTTCACTTAGGGTACTACTGTGTTCGAAGTTTTGTCCCAGGGTTTCGTTTTAGGAAATATTTGACTCCTTACATCTCCCCTTAAGGCTGACATTATGGTTTAAGAAGCTTTCACGGGTTTTTAGGTTCAAGCTATGGTTTCAATTTTCCCCAAGGTTCCCTTGGTTTCAAGTCACAAATCCTTTGTCGTGTTTTAACTGGTTGTTTTCTTACCTCTGAAGAAAGTCAGTAAGAAGAGGTTCCTACGTTTTAATGTTTAAATCCAAATGAATAAAGAGTAGAAATGAGCTTGGTAAATTTTGTAAGAAAAATAACAAGGCAGTCAATGTTTAGGATTTAAAAATAGATTTGATTATCCTCCTATATCTTGACCTGATTAGAAGCACAAAACGAATGTATTAGAACATTGATGCAACTCCCAAAACAACATCTACACCTGTTTTGATGAGTTTCATTTAAGTTCGCCAAACATATACCCTTGTTGTAAGTGAAAATGACTGGACAATATTTGGGAGAGATTTCTCTACCTCACAAAGTTACTTTTGAATGGCCAACGATGAACTTGTAAATATATCTCTGTGCTCCTCTATCATAACAAACACTAACTTAAATCTTACTCTTTGAAAGAAATAATGATTTGTTTTTTAACTTAGCTTCTCATTTCAGTATTACATGTTATTTCAATCGCATAGTCACTGAGACATCTCTTGTTGTGATCATGTTACAGTTTTAGTCCTCACTTCACACCATGCCGAAGAAGATCAAAAAGAAAAAGGCTAAGGCCACTGAAGATGATTCAGATGTGGAAGTAATTCCCAAGATTGAAATCATTTATGAAGACACCAAGGCTGTCACAGGAGCCAAACAAGAGTTTCAGTGGGGTCAAATATATCATATGATCAAAGACCAGAATGTCCCTGATGCGGGCCTGGAAGACATACCTTTATATGACAATATAAGAAAGTCAGGTATCACAAAGGTATCCATGTGCCCAGAGCTCTTCCCATGTGCTGAGGTGATCGGATGGATACTCCCTCGAACAGACTTAGCCACTATGATTATTTCCAACAAAAAAGGACAAGCCTTTGCTTCCTTCACTCTTGCATATATAACCAACACTTGCAAACCGCCCACCCCATGGGTCATGATGAAATATGACTGGGTGAAAGGTGTGAATTTATATGTCTTTGAATGTGCTAAGTAGATGATGATAGCAGGAAAGAAACTACGCCAAAAATCCACTGGGGAGTACCATACTGCAAGTTTATGCACCACCTACAGGGTCATAGCCCTAATGCTAAACAAAATATTTGGTCAGGAAAATGAGATATTCTACAAGTTAAGTTGGATCCCATTGATATACAATGTGGCTATGCAAGGTATATTGTATCAAAAAGCTTGTCGTCATGTATAGCTACTGCACAGGGAGGCCTGACTCAAAGAAAGTTGAAATTTTACATGGGTTCTTACTTGATCGATTGCATTTTATGCTTACACCAATTCCCAAAGCTTAATTTTGCTTGGGATTGCACCTAGACCCCCATCTATGCTTCCTACCAATTTCTTTGGGCACACAAATACTCAAGCTTATACAAGCTCATATGTGAAGAATTTCTAATGCCTCTGCACGAGCTGATTTTTCTCAAAGAGTGCAAATGTATGTATGAAGGTGACATGGAAATTATATGTCAATATCGCGACTATTATTTCTTGAAGGAGGGTACTTACATAAATATTTACAGAGGAACTAGAGCCCCGTCACTAATGTCAAGGTATGCCATAGACTACATAGTCCACAAAGAAGCAGTTCGTTAGTTATATATAGATGGAGTAGGAAATTTTCTATTCGACATGAAGAAGGGGGGTTTCCCACCATTTCCTTTCTGCATAGGTAGTTATAAATTTGAGAGGGTAAAGAATGCATCAAAATTTGTGAAAGATTTAGAAAACTTCCACTTTGGGGAAAAGAGTTTCCACAAGAATGACTCATATGAAAAGGTTGCAAAACATTGTGTGACTGTAGGAGTTCATTTTGAATACTATAATCATTTTGAAAAACATGAGCTAACATACAGAAATGCCCACAACATGACTGCTCTAAGTAGGCGGTTCAAAAAGAATATCAGCACTAGTGGAGGCAAGGGTAGTAGAAGCACAATAAAACATCAGAAGTAGTAGGAAGAGGCTACAAGGAAACAAGATGTTAGGATATTTAGACACTTATGAGGTAGTTAAGATCAACTTGTTAATATATCTGTTAGGAAAAGTGTGTTTCTTTAGTATGCACTAGTATGCATTTGTACATATCCAATCGATAGTCACAATATGTTCTAGACATAGAGTGATCTGATGATTCATCTTCTGTTAGATCATACCTACCATTGATCTGTGGATTAACACTCGATTGGTCCATGATATCTATTTAAAGAGCATGGAGGGTCCTTGGCTAGTTTATTGATTATGAGAAGCTCATTTGTAACTTTTTTGATTTTGCATAATAAACTGCCTCAAGTAGCTATTTGGATGGGGCCGTGGAGTGTTTTCCTCTTGAGGGTTTTAACCACATCAAAACATCAGTGTGTCAATTTGTGATCTGTTTCTGTGAGTGGTTTCTCTTGGTATTAAGTCTTTTGGGAGTACCCTATGAACCCGAACATGGTATCAGAGAGTTTATGAAGATTCACTTCCGGTTACAATCTATATCTTGAACTGGTGTTGCTGAAGCTTTGAAAGGGTTTATGTTTCTAGAATTTATGTGCATTTTAAGGCTATGGGAGGTGTTCCATTATGTCCAGAGCATCGTTTCTATTGGGAAATAGTTTTCGTTTCATCAAAAATGGTTTCTATTTGGTCCAGAAACGTCGATTTCAGCAGATTTGAAGCTACAATGTTACAATGACGTTTTTTTTTTAAAGAAAAAAAAATATCATATTTTATCAGTTTTATTAATTGTTTTTTTAAGTCTCGGATTGTTGTATTCCCTGTCTACATATTCTTTTTGTCGTGCACCTTGCACGATCGTGGTGAATTAGAAACAGAAAGGGAAAGGGTTTTTCTCGGCTGCGCATGCTCTTTCCCATGCATGTTGTGCGATCACGACGAATAAAAAACAGAGAGAAAACGTATAATTTTCGGGAAAGCTAACGAGATCTAACTCCATAAGTGTGGATTTTTTTTTTGGTCTATGGTGTGAATTTGTGGGAAAATAACCAAGCATGAAGACCGAGAGAGAAGGTTAAAAAAAAACTCTTGCTTCTTCCATTGTTTTACGTACCTTTTAATATTAGCTCATTTGGTTCAAAGTTGCTTTATTCCTTAATAGGTCTTCTGGTTCAAGTCTTACTAAGTTACTTTTCTATTAGTGCATGCAATTTCTAATTTTAAGTTACTTTATTGTAAATGTGCATCTCACTTAAATTTTAAAAAAATGAGTGAGATAAGTCTTTTAGTTTTTTGTTGCACTATTTAAAGTAACATCATTGTAAAAGTAAAAATTGTTTATTTTACAAAAAGTGATTCACTTAAAGAAACTTTCTTGTAAAGTGATTTTCATAGGTTCATCTTGGGAAGAGGGGGTTCTTTTTTTTAGCTGGTCAATTTTCTATTTCTCTCGTCACTATTGGGGACATCTTCAACATTTTCTTTGATCAAGCATAACTTCATCATACAGAGTCAGTTTTCAGTGCTATTTTTTTAACCTCCTTTTGTTTTGAGCTCTTCGCATCCAAACTGTTGGTTTCTATTTTTTTAGCCATTATTTTTTAGTATGACTTCCCCTTTTGATATTCTACTTACTAGTTCTAACTATTTTTCATGGAAATCATGTATGGAAGATGTTCTATGAAGTAGGGGACTTTTCAGAATTACCTCAGGGAAGAAACAAAAACCACTGATGATGATAAGAAAATAAAATGGGAAAATAGATGTGATGAAGCTTGTGGATTGATTGGGATGTCAATCTCTACTGATTTGCGATTCCACATATATGGAATTGATGAACCTGATGAAGCTTGGGAAAAGTTGGAAGCTGTGTTTGGTAAACACAATGAAATTCAAGGTTACCAACTCGAAAATGAGTTGATTTATTTAAATCCAAGTGATTTTTTATGCATTCAAGATTATTTATCTAAGTACAAAACTCTTAGACTCTTATGTGAAGAATGTAAGATTAAGAGGGAAGACAAACAATGCATTTATCATATTCTTTTAAAACTTGGACCTGCATATTCTGTTTTTGTATCTACATTTTTATCCATGAAAGAATCCTTGAATTCAGCTAGCTATCAAGAGCCTAGTCTTGAATCCTTTTTCTATTCCTTGATTAGAGAGCAAGATAAAATCATTGTTGGAGGAGCAAGTTGGTAAAGCTGACTAGAACTATAGCCGACTAAGTCGATCAGCCGACTAATTAGAGATTAGGTCGGCCACATAAGGTCATGTTGGTTGACCAAATCGACAGGTAGTTATTTGTAACTGTTTTGTAATTCATATATATTAGGCTATTGAGTTAGATGAGAACTTGGTTCAGTTATCTGTATTGTATGGACCCTTTCATTATAATATAATCTATTATTCTGCCTACTTGTTCTTGTCTCTTGTTGCTGCTATGCATGTATGCTTTTAATGAGTATTATTGGTAACCCTATGTGATCTGTGAGATTACAACATTGGTTCCATTGCCAGTAGTACATGTCTGATATGTATACAAGCAGATGATATCAGAACAGGAGATTAAGGACTGGTGGGAGCGTAAAATAGAAAACTACTTGCAAAATTACACACGAAGAAACAGATTAACGATTGCTCAAGCAAAGGAAAGGTTCTTTACTGAAACCCATGAGAAGTTTGTAGAATTAGTGCCCCATATTTTGAAGAAACTCTTGGATGAAAAAACCAGAAGAAACTAAAGATCAACAGCTGCTAGAAAAACTGATTCGAGGGGAAAGGACAAACCTGTTGGAGTGGTTTGAAAAGATCACCGACGAATTCTGCGAGGAACAAGCTAGAGAAGAAAGAACTTCGGTGGAAACTATCCAGAATAAATTCTACACAGAACTCACCGAGCAATTATTGTGTTTCTTACTGACCTTGTTGTTCAAGTTCCTGATAGAGAAAGGAGTGGGTCATATCGTTGAACCTCGTCCATTACTACATGAACCACCATAAAATACTAACTGGGTGGAGAAACAAAAGAAGTGGGAGAAATTCATTGCCGAAAGGGAGTGGGAATACTTCCTAAGCAAGTAAACAGAACTATCTGGGCTTTCTAAAGCATCGGGTAGGCAATGGATGGGTAGATGGTCGTATGTCGAGGTAAAGTGGATAGGATTGTAGTCGACCAAAGAGATACCATTCACCAATGATGAGAAGTCGGCCTAAAGAGGAAATCGAAAGGACAATGTCACACAAAGGTACGGTGGAATTACAGAAAATAGAGAGGGAGAAGAGGCTACAAAGAAGGGAAGAAATAAGAGAAAGAGCTATAGTGCTGCAAAGAGGAATGAGTACTAGGGTGATAGAGTAAGAGAGAAATCCGCCAGAGTCGTGTCATGATTGACAAGAAGAAGGCATGGAAGAAAAATTGTCCCCTATGGAAGAAGATTTGTGTATAGAGCGGCGAGAAGCTCTCCAATTAGAAGTTCCCCAGGAGGTAAGACCTCTATCTCCAACGAATTCGAGTACCAGGATACAAACCATTATCGAAAAGGACCTCAGACTAAGAGTTGGTGACTTTGGTATATGGAGGGGACTAGACGATGAGAGAAACGATGATAATCATCTACTTATCGGTTGAATAGAAGAAGGAAATTGGGTAATGCTTCAAGCATTACCCTCCAACCAAAGTATCCACTTACTTTACCCAACACACGAAGGAGCACCCCCCCCTGCCAAATACAGCTTTGGAAGATACAGAAAATTTGGAGCTGTAGACAAATAATTGCAGTTGTACATCGACAGGAGAATTTGACCTCGACTGACTACTTATCGGAGAAGAAGTGACAACTAAGACGACTGACAGAAATGAGAGTTCTTTCAACAATAGTTCTTCACAAAGAAATAAACAAAAACATCCCACCACCACCCCCACCGACACCACCACCACCTCCTAAAGAAGATAATGACAGTGACTCCGACATGGGTCACGAGTCAGCACACATCCCTCTATATGAGGGCGATTAGGATCCCATACGACATTGGTTCGTTTGTGAATCGACATGGGAGGAAAACGAAGTAACAGATGAAGATAGACAGATGGCACAGTTCACTAGTGCCTTAAAGAAAAGGGCATTAACATGGTATATGACCTTTTCTGAAAGAACCCCCGGAGCAACTAAAGTGGAAGTCAAAGTGAAATTTTTGTCATTCTTTAAAACTCCAGATGCAAAACATCACAAAAGTCAGGAGAAACTGTTCGTGACTATGACAAATGCTAGAAAGACCTTCTCAGCCAATTGGATTATGTCATTGATGAGCAACTATTAATCCAGTGGTTTCTTCCAGGTCTGTCATAGAAAATTTGTTGGCACATAAGTCTAGAGACATTCAAAACTTATGAAGATGTGCTTACTAAAGCTCTACAAGTAGAAATGGATGAAGATATTCCAGTATACCCCACGGATCATAGACTGGAGGAACAGCTTGAGATCATGCATAAATCATTAAAAGAGCTAAACCTTAAGAGTTAGGATATTTGGTGCACGAAATGTTCAACGGCCGGACATTCAAAAGAAAATTGTCAACAGGATATCAATCGACAGGATGTTCGATTTGTGCAAACAAAGTGTTTTTACGACATTTTCGAAGACCATGGCGATGACACAACAAAAGATTGCCTTTTTAACATGAAAAACGACAAAGAATATTGGTGCATTATCTATGAAACAAAGAATCACACCATGACTGACTTCCATCTAAACCTAAAAAATCGACAGAACTATCATGCAGTCTACCAGACTAATGCAGTCGTACAGAACAATGAACAACGAAACAATGCACAAAACAGCCAAAATAATCAAAGATACAAAGGTCGTCGATACGAACGCCACTTTGACAACTGACGTGGAGGATATGGAAGTCGAGGTCGATTCTCTGGGAATTGAGACAACCGACCACGTCGGCCCATCCAATATTTCACGTGTTACAAGGAAGGACACCGATATGCAGACTGTCCATACAAGGACAGGACTGACCTAAAATTTTGTACTAGTTGTGGAGTAGGGGATCACTCATTAGAGGATTTCCCTACTATGATTGAAAAAATAAATAAGAAGAAAAATGTTAATGTCTTGTCATGTGTGCAAAAACAAGATATAATTAATACAAAGAATTTTCATATAGTAACCCGACAAAGGACAAAAATTGGGAATGATAACCCATGAATAAGCAAAATAAAAGAAAATAATGGTTATCCTGACCCAGTTAAAGAAAAACAAATATATAAGGATGCAACAAATGTATTTCAAGGATTTGCTCGACAAGAAGAAGTTGATGACAACCGACATAAAACAGTAAAAGAGTTAATACACTTAGCACAAAAAGATAAAATAGTATCTCAATTCATCAACTTACTGTATAAAATAAAACACAACAACAACATTGAAAAACAAACAAAGAGCATTTGCAGTCTAAACCAAAAAGAAAAAAGTGATGCCGACCCACTTGTCGACATGAAAATTGAAGGATACCATGTCTGATAAGTCGTGCTCGATTTCGGATCATAGGTAAATATTATTACTCGAGACACATGGGAACAATTAGTGTTAGCCGGAATATTTCACCTCCTGCGGACATCAAGGTGTTCCATTGGTCTGAATGGTTCAGATTTAGAACAAATAGAGGACAGAGGTTGAAGACTCTCACTATACGTTGTAGATATCTGGAATACAAGGCTTTGATAGTCCACCGGTGTACCTACAATCAAGCTCAACATGAAATAGATCAAAGAAACCAGAATATGATTTACTAATCTATGCTAGTGACTAAGGAATCTAGCAACATATATGTGAAATCACAACAACAACAATATATGTGGGACAGAAATCAACTTGCATTAAAGAATATGAAGAAGTTTAAAACCAAGCCTTAGTGTTGACATGCATCTCCATGAAACGAGACCTTCTCATCCCCAAAATCTCCGACTCTATCTCTCTATGCTCTCTCCAAATGATCTTGGGCCAAAGGTCAATCCAATAGCATAACAATACCTCCAGTGTTCTCCCCTCGACC
>LPNX010663154.1:310401-356503 GCA_001517045.1 Pseudotsuga menziesii | reverse complement strand
ATGGATAGAGTAGGTTGAGAAATTAGTGGGTGAGGTGGCTTCTAAGATCCTAGGATGAGGGATCTCGAGCTCAACCAACCCACAATAGTAGGGATAAGGCAAGACACGAGGCTTATCATCTAGACGCCTCGAGAAACTTCTCTTATTCCCTTTTTACCCAGGGTACCATGTTTCTCCTTCTATGACAGAGCAGTTCTGGTAATAACCGCTTATGGACCAAGGACAATAAGCGATGGCACCACTTATGGGAAACATATGATGTGTGGTGCGAACAGGGGTACCGCTCTTGGATAAAGGGGCATGCGCGGTGCTGGGAATTTGTATGAAAGATTGATGAAAAACCATTTAGTTTCCACTCCAGAAGCTGGGATTTAGGGAAAGTAGGTATGTCAAATGTCTTATCACATGATGGTGACAGGATTTTGGTATAACAGGATGCCCCCCAAAGCATGAGCCTTAGAGGGATACGATAAACGAGAGCTTTGAGAACAAGTCGTCGCCAAGAGATGAAAATGTCGGCTCGATCGGAGCATGTTGTCAAGTAGGCATCTGTAGTACATCAGTATGTTGAATCATAGACACAAGTAACCAAACTCATAGCTGCAGACCAATACAAGGCAGATCCATGAGAGGAGTAAACAAGCATGGCTACTAGAATACAACGTAGATCCATGTGATAGAGGACTCAAACTTGGACATAGATACAAGACATACAACGTAGATCTATGTCATACGGACGCAAATTTGAGCATAGACACGACCATACAATGTGGATCCATGCTAGATATACAAAATTCCATCGCAACTCGGGGAAAAAACAATGAGCGCTTTTAAACAAATACCCAGGGTCTTCGTCTCGTCTTCCACAAAGTACGATTCTATCCACGTGATTACAATGATCTGAAGTCGAACATGGTAGAAACCACTTGATTACTGGTCAATGATGTGAACCATTAACAAGTGCAAGGGAGATCATAATTAATGTCAATGATTCCCAAGGTACCTTAGTACAATCTACTGAGTGCAAATAGATGTTCTAATGTCGAACACCCAGTCGATTCTATTGATCAAAGGTCGATGATGTGAACCTATGTCGAGAGCGAGAAAAACTGTCATTAAAGAATACATATCTCAAGGTATTAAATATTGTTTCTAAGACTATTTCTTGGATAATGAGCTGATGTCGACGGGAAAAGTCTCGTCAAAGGAGGGCCATGATGAGTCCCACATCGACGACACAAAACTCAGAACATAGTTCTAGAATTATGTGAATGTAGTAACCATATGACTCACTCAAATATACTAACACAAAGACTGTGTAGATTGCAGAGGTAAAACTTCTTCAAATTCCCCTTGAACATCAGGCGGCATGACAAAATGACTTGGCAGCATGACTAGACAGGACAGGCACACAATGCAACAGTGGACAATGCATTCTTTTGAAAGACTCAAAGGATTAACATGACTCATGAAAGTGGATCGTCGCGGAGATCAGCTGAATACCCAATTGACTGACATGATTGTGCAGACAAGTGCCATGTTCAAAGGTAATGACAAACAACTACCATTATTTACAAAATGATTCCCTAGCCATTCCCCCCATCATGATCGATGAGTTCCTCTTTTCAGTTTTACGAGTTCAAAGAGGGTAACAAACACTCGATATAGCTTGTCAGAAGACAATTCCAGTCTCATATGTTTTACGAACCTGAGAGAGGAGGGGTTCGTTCCCAAAATGGGCCTCTCAATGTTTAATTTAATGAGTCCACTAAAAGAAAACTCCGTATCGTTCATGTTTAGAGAGTCTGAACGAATACGGAAGAAGACTCCAAAGGGGTCCTTTTTCATATGACTTAGTCTCTACGGCCCGAAAAAGTGTAAAATCATACCTTAGAGAACTCTTCTAGTCGTGATTGGCTGGAGTGATGCTTTTTCATAAATAGTCCAATATGAACTGAAAAAGAGATAACCTACCGTCGGACGAACGACTCTTCAAATACTTTAATGAGCGTGAAGAAGACAAGATTGCTCAACAATATTTTCATATTTAGGGAGCCTAAAAAGAGTTTAAAGAGGACTCCATTAACCTTTTTAATGTTTGAAACCAGAGCATGAAAAAGTAATAAACTACGCTCAAACAACTTTTCATGTTTTAACTAGAGCACAAAAAATGAAAAGTAAGCTCAACACCATCTTACTGTTTTTAACGAGCTCGAAGATCAATTGAAAGAATGCTCAGGGATTGGTTTCATTTTTACGCAAGCTTGAAACCAATGGGTAAACTATGCTTGAAAAATCCCATTAACATGATATACGGAGGTTGGAATCTTGCCCCCAGCATGATTGCTAGCGAAGCTTACGCCTAGCATGGTTGCTAGCAGCTCGACATGCCCCCAAGATTTGTTTCGTCTGACGATTCTTCTTCCATACTCAACCAAAAAACCTGGTTACTAATGTGAAAATGTTCACCAGGGGGGTAGGAAGAACGAGAATCAGGCAGGTGAAAATAAGATTCAAGTTCTGACACTAAAGGGAAGACTCAAATCAAGGGAAGGGGATCTGTTTCATTTTTACGCAATCTTGAAACAGAAGTTAACTATGATTGGAACATGGTTTCATTTTTATGCAAGCTTGAAAACAAAAGGTAAACTATGCTTAAGGAAGCCTACTTCATTTTTTAATGAGCTTGAAATAGAAAATGAACTATGCTCAGGAATGATTTCATTTTTATGCAAGCTTGAAACCAAAAGGTAAACTATGCTTGAGGATATCCTATTTCATTTTTTAATGAGCTTGACATAGAATGGGAACTTTTCTCGAGGAAAAATGACATGATGGCAAGAACCTGACATGATGGTCAGGTGCTATTTCATTTTTTAATGAGCTTGACATAGAATGGGAACTTTGCTCAAGGAAAACTGACATGATGGTCAGGTGCTATTTCATTTTTTAACAAGCTTGACATAGAATGGGAACTTTGCTCAGGCATGATTTTATTTTTATGCAAGCTTGAAACCAAAAGGTAAACTATGCTTGAGGAGTGGTTTTATTTTTTAACGAGCTTGAAACCAAAAGTAAACTATGCTCTAAAACCTGCTCCTAACCAACATGATATTCGAAGGTTGGTAGGTTACCCCCATTACATAAAAGCTAGTGGCTTAGCTCCATTATGATGTCCATATATTAGAGCCATGCCCCCCATTTTACCTATGATGGGAAGAAGCTAACTAGAAGAAGGAGAAGGAACCACAAGAACATGGGGCACATTCAGGGCAATCTGATTACTAGGAGTAATGCGATGGTCAGGTGTAACAAAGGAAAGCTGATCAACGGTCACAATCTTCCCATCATGGGGAAAATGCATAACTCTAAAGAGTGTGGACACAACAGCCTTCATGGCATAAACATAATCACGTCCAAGGAGTAGATTAAAATCTAAAGGACCTTGGACCACCATAACATCAATACAGATAGTTTTCCCTCCTAATGTAATAGGTAAACAAGGAAGGGTCCCTAAAGGTGCAGTAAGTCTTCTATTAAAAGACAGTATCTGATCGGTGGCTAGCACAAGATGAGGAGAACCTAAAGCTTGCCAAGTAGTAGAGGATAGAATACTAACAGAAGCCCCTTCATCAATAATAGTGCAAAGTATCCGCCTAGCAGTAACATTCACAACTATCTGGAAAGGAACACTCGAATGAAGATGAAAATCCATTAGGTTACTCTAGTTGAAGGAAATAGCCTCACTACTTGGATAGGGTTCTGTCGAAACAGACAAAATTTCCTCTTGTCGAGAACAATCAGAATGAAGCATGAAAAATTCGGTAGGTTTTGGTTCATTCTCTACTGGAAGAGAAGAACAAGATGAAGATTTGGTCAAAGAGACTACTTCAGTCTTAACACTCTCTGATGAAAGAGCAGGATTGGGTGGAAATGACACCGTCTCGACCACTTTAACTTCACTCTCCAAAGGAAGAGTGGGATCAACCACAGATAAATCCGAATCGACCACTTGGTCAACCAGTGGGGGATCGAGGGATAACTTACTATCAGTTGTTGGAATCACCTGTTGATGATCAGTAATATTTTCCATTTAATGCGAAGCTTCATCCATGCTTGGACAAAGAAAAGTATGATGCATAACCTTGCATATCAAACAAGGACACAATACTTTACCCTTACAACCTTTTACCAATGGGTCACTGGTTGAGGGAGTATCGTCAACATGATGATCATAGGTTGATGACACAGAAGGTTTGGACCTTTTAGACCACTTTTCTTGTACACGGGAGAGACCAGAACACTCCTTAAGAAGGTGGTCCCCCTTGCAAAGCTTACAAGGGAACTTGGGTTTTCCAAGTGTTCTCTTAGAACGAGCACCATCAAGAGCAGATGGTTGCTTCTTTTTCTCTTTCTTATCCTTCTTATTTTTACCCATCCCTTTCTTCTTCTTCTTACCCACATGACTACTAACCATAGAGCTTTGATCAAGCGAAGAAGAAGAAAGGGGTGGAACAACAACCGACGAAGAAGGAGAGGGATTAGGTTGAGGTCGATCCTCTCCCAGAGGAGAGGTGACATTTGAGACATTAGGTGTAACAGGAATTACCGGATTAAATAGCCATACCGGTAATCCTATAGTTAATCCAGGAAGATTTAGAGTGGCAATAAAGGGAGGACCAATACCTTCAATTGGAGGGAATACAAAAGGTACACCTTGGAAAGGGACCTATTGAGTGGTAGTCCCAGATGCGGATTCCATCTCTAAACTCTCTAATAATCCCCTAACTACCATGCACAAGCAAGTACTACTCAAACTAAAAGCAACAAGCACACATGTGAAAGGACTGGATAAGAGACAGGAATCTCACAAGACAGGTCAAAAGGATAACTCAGATGGTTTGAAGATTCCTAAAAGGGTCTCCTGATATACCCAAGGTACGTGGGAGCTCAAATAAGTAGTAGTGCTATCTAATGCATAACCGTACACAAGGGGCCTTCTCTGATATACAATCGAGTACGTGAAGTACCTTTCGATATACCTCAAGGGTACGTGAAAGACCGTTCGATATATCGATGGTACGTGGAATAACCGCGCGAGTCCCGGGATGTAATGCCGACAAATAATGATAGCTCCTATGTTTAACGACGCCCGGACACGTCTCTAACTTATCACTCAAATTGCTAGAAGTTTTAACCTATTACTACCGTTAATTTTATCTTGTGCGTTTAGGTGGAACCATGGAGTAAAAACCTGAATTTAAAGAAGATGCACACTGATCTATATGATGATGCAATTTTTCCTCTTCAATGAAATTCTACTTAACAGAGGGAGAGAGATTTACTTTTCTTCCAAAAAATGCATGCCCAAATGAAAATGAAATTCTATCTTTTCAAATGAAAAGTGAAATATCAATGCACCCCAAACAATCTTCAAAGTAAATAAAAAAGAGATCTAGAGAACATATAACATAAATCAAAATGTTTCCTATATTTTCATGCTTGAAAAAGACGCATAAAAACTCAATGGAAAGATGATTTCACTAACGTTTCCAAACAAATCTAACTCTAATGCACGCAAAGCTGAAAACATATATTTATTCTCAATGAAAGTTAGATCTAGAATTTCAAACAATCATGTACAAAACAAGAAGAAAATCGTTCAACAAGCTTGCAAATAAAGCAAAAGAGAGAGAAAACTAAAGCTTCTCTTTGAAACAGACAAGGAAATGAAGAACCAATCTTTCCTACCAAGCACTGAAAAAATCAACATGCAGAAGGAAACAAGAATCACCCAAGCAAAGAAAGACTCAAAACAACATGGATCACTCATGCATTCCAAGTCCAAAACAAACCAAAGCCTACACATGAAAATGAAATGTATATTTTCCAATTCCAATGAATAATACCTACAGAAAAGAGCAAGAGGTTTCAAGCAAAGAAAAGAATGTAAATTCCAATGCAAGAAGCATAAACTCTCTTTGAATGTAGAGGGAATATAACACTCGAAGCGACTGTAGAATACACAATTTCATTTTCATCAAAAAGTAAGCCAAAAAAACACAAAAATTAAAATACAAAGTCTCGAACAGGGCCTACCTGGCACCGCGCAGATGAAGCTGTTGACAAGCGGTTTTGAGGTAGAATCGCTCCTTGCTCACTGGATTTAGGCGGTGGCACCATGTATGGATAACTAGACTCAGGCGATGGCACCGCTCCTCGCCAACAGAACATGTGCGGTTCCCTGTATAAATTAAAAACACAAAGAGAACGATAGATCAAGTCAGAAAAAGACCAGATCAAGGTAAATACTGTTGAATTGAGTATGGAAATAGAGCATAAAAGACCAAAATGACTTAGATTTGAACAGATATGGAAATTTCAAACCCAAATAATGCAAGTCAGAAAGTAGATCTGACTAAAAAGAGTTGAAGGAAATGGAGCCTGGATTCGTACAAGAGTTACAGACTGAGGAAGATCAGAACAACTGATACTCTATTCCCTAGCGGAGTCGCCAGATTTGTTAGCTGGAATATTTCACCTCCTGTGGACAGCAAGGTGTTACACTGGTCTGAATGGTTCAGATCCAGAACAAATAGAGGACAGAGGTTGAAGACTCTCCCTAGACATTGTAGATATTTGGAATACAAGGCTTTGATTGTCCACCTGTGTACCTGCAATCAAGCTCAACACGAAACAGATCAAAGCAAATAGAATATGATCTACTAATCTATGCTAGTGACTAAGGAATCTAGCAATATATATGTGAAATCACAACAACAACAACATATGCGGGACAAAATTCAACTTGCATTAAATAATATGAAGAAGTTTACAACCAAGCCTTAGTGTTGACATGCATCTCCATGAAACCAGACCTTCTCATCCCCAAAATATCTGACTCTAGCTCTCTATGCTCTCTCCAAATGATTTTGGGCCAAAGGTCAATCCAACAACATAACGATACCTTTAGTGTTCTCCCCTAAACCATGGCTATGAGCTCTTATTTATAAGGCTTTAATGGATAGAGTAGGTTGAGAAATTAGTGGGTGAGGCGGCTTCTAAGTTGCTAGGATGAGGGATCTCAAGCTCAACCAACCCACAGTAGTAGGGATAAGGCAAGACATGAGGCTTATCATCTAGAAGCCTCGAGAAACTTCTCTTTTTCCCTTTTTACCTAGGGTACCGCGTTTCTCCTTCTATGACAGAGCGGTTCTAGTAATAACCGCTTATGGACCAAGGACAATAAGCGGTGGCACCGCTTATGGGCAACATATGATGTGTGGTGTGAATAGGGCTACCGCTCCTGGATAAAGGGGCATGCGCGGTGATGGGAATTTGTATGAAAGATTGATGAAAAACCATTTAGTTTCCACTCCAGAAGCTGGGATTTAGGGCAAGTAGGTATGTCAAATGTCTTATCACATGATGGTGACAGGATTTTGGTATAACAGTTAGGCAGACCTCGATTATACAAGTCAGACATATACCTGAAACTAGCCGACCAAGGCCTAATTGAACCTATTGGAGTCTGGAAAAATGTCGACACAACAATAAAAGGAATATCGACCAAAGTCGACTTTGAAATTATTGACCCTAAGGAAGGATCCAGCTCGTTCTCAGCATTAGTAGGTTGACCTTGGGGGAGAAAAATGAAAGCCTCGATATCCTTAGACAAATAAAGAATAAAATTAAAAGGGAATGGAAAAAAAGTCATTGTACCTATTCATCCATCCCAAGGAGAACCTTGGATAGAACCAATTGATGAAGAAGTTGACATCCGACAACTATATCAGATACAAAATAATGAATATTACACAGAATCTAATATATATGTTGAACTTTAATTAGGCAACCAAGACTCGGTAGGATACAATTCAAATGCATAACTATATGATTGAGAGGTTGAAAACTAGGAAACAAAAGAAAGAGGATGTTGGACCACTCAAAAAGTACAGAAGAAACCAGGCAGACAATGCTTTGTGGTGTCCATCATCCCAAAAATATTTGAGAAGCAAACTAGGGAATATCCTACCTCGAAACCAACAAATATAAATATCACAAAAATACCAAGATATAAAGAAAGAGAATCACCAATTATGCACGTAGAACAAGTATCTAGGAACATTGGTGAACATGGCCGACTACAAAGCTTAGTGGAAACTTTTACAGGACAAGCTGTTATATGGCGGGATACCCGTCAGTCAAGACTGCAAACATGGACAATAGCTTCGACTTATTTTGTAGAGAGATTTGGAGGGAAGAATTTAACCAACCAGGCTCAGATACCTATATTTACCCAAGGACGAGATCCAGAAAACCACATAAAAACATGTGAAAAAGAATGGAGAAGACTTGGATATAAAGATGAACGTACATGGCCACACCTATTCCCATCAACACTCTCCTACTTACCAAACAAATGGTACAAAATGGAAGAAGATCAAGGTGAAACATTCCTATGGCATGAAATCAAAGAGAATTTTATCAAAGATTTCAACTTTGTACCCCAAAATGAGAATTTGGTCGAAATAGCAAAATAGATCAAAGCATTTGTACAACCGACAGAAAACAAAACCCTAAAACATGACCGATTGACAACAAAATGCAATAATATACAAACCGAGACAATTCCACAGTCAACAAGACTACAAATGGAAAATGAAAAGTTAGAAGGGAAAAGCTTTAGATGGAAATCAAACCATGCCGAAACAACAAAACCAATTCGCACAGTACTCAAAGTTGAGACAACTGACAAGGAAGATATCGACCGAATGACTGCAGCAGGATTTCCTGCTACATTTTCACATTTTAAAGAAGGAAGTCAACTAATCAATGAGACAAAATCCCCTGAATGGTTAGATGCTAAAGTGAAAATCAAAGAAGTCGACATATCAAATGATGATCGACCAAAAATAGAAAAAATTGGATATTACTGGATTGAAGCAAAGACAACAGAAATAGTGAACTTATTAAAATAATTTCAGGATGTATTTGCCAGAGATTATAAATATCTCAAAGGTTTAGTCCATTAAATGGGTGAAATGAAAATCGACATTAAACCTGATGTTCAACTTGTGAAGAAAAGACCATATAAGCTAGCTCATAAATACAAAGAGATAGTCAAGAAGGAGATTGATAACATGCTTGCAGTAGGATTTATATACCCTATTGATCAGTCAGAATGGGCAAGTCCAATGGTGGTTCAACGAAAGAAACATGATACAACCAAGCTAAGGATCTGTGTCGACTTCAGAGAACTCAATAAAGTTACATTAACAGACCCATTTCCAACTCCTTATGCAAATGAAATATTAAAGGAGGCCGCAGGACATGAATTCTACTCATTTACAGATGGATTCTCAGGTTATAATCAAGTTCCAATAGCCATAGAAGATCAGAAAAAGACAACATTCGTATGTGAGTTTGGCTCATTTGCTTATAGGGTTATGCCTTTTGGACTTAAAAATGCACCTACAGTCTTTTCAAGGATTGTGGTTAAAACATTTCAGGAGTACATTTACAAAACAATGGCAGTATATTTCGATGATTTGACAAAATACTATACACTGAAAGACCATTGTAAATGGCTAAGGCTTATGTTGGAACGATGTCAACAAATCTAGTTATCTTTGAACATCAAGAAGTGTATATTTCTGACCCCCATAGGGATATTGTTAGGACACATTGTCTGTAAAGAAGGTATTAAATTTGACTTCACAAAAATAAAAATCATCCTCGACTTAAAACCATTGATGAATCCAAAACAAGTCAGGGTACTACTTGGTCATACAGGATATTATAGAAAATTCATAAGACACTATTCAAATATGACATACCCACTGAAAGAATTGCTAAGAGAGGATCGGGAGTTTGAATGGACAGAGGAGTGCAACATATCATTTGAAAAACTAAAAACAAAGCTAGTCGAAGAACCCATCCTAAGGTTTCCAAACTGGTCGACCAAATTCCATGTACACATCGACACACCAGGCCTAGCAATAGGAGCAATCCTAACTTATCCAGGAGATGATGGAATGGACCACCCTCTAGTTTACAATAGCAGAAAACTAAACAAAGCTAAACAAAACTATTTGACAACAGAAAGAGAAGCATTAGGAATGGTCTTCGCACTACAAAAATATCGACACTACCTACTAGCTAATCCATTTATCTTTTACACCGACCACCAAGCACTAAAATACCTCATAAATAAGCCTCTACACCATGGAAGAATTTATCGATGGCTACTTCTATTCCAAGATTTCGAATTTGAAGTCATCGTCAGACCAGGTAAGTTAAATGTTGGTCCCGACCATTTATCCCGAATCGACACAAGAGAGGAACTGACAGGAGTTGAAGATGACTTACTGGATGCACATCTATTTCAAATAGAAGTTGTCACAGCAGAATTGGAGGAAATAGCACAGGTCTTAGAAAACGGGAAAGCACCATAAGGCATGAATACGAAGAAGAAACAAATCTTAGCCATGAAAGCTGCACCATATAGTCTCATGAATGGATTCCTATATAAAATGGGTTTAGACAACATTCTCAGAAGGTGTGTACTAGAACACGAAAGAAATAATATTATGTATGAAGCACATTATGGACCTACTAGAGGACATTTCCAAGCAGACACAACTGCAAAGAAAATCCAACAATCAGGGTTGTGGTGGTCGACACTTTACAAAGACTGCAAAAATTTTGTAAGCCAATGTGACAGATGTCAATGACTGGGTCGACCCCTGCCTAGTACAGAAATGCCCTTGATATCAGTAAACCCAAGTTTGACATTTGAAATTTGGGCTATCGACTTCATAGGACCATTTCCCATACCAGCAAAAAGAATAGGTGCAAGGTACATAATAACTGCAGTTGAGTACGTAACCAAGTGGGTAGAAGCAGAACCAGTTGACACATGTTCCAGCGAGGTAGCTGCTAAGTTTATCTATGAGAATATCATTACCATATTTGGATGTCCTCTAACCCTAATCAATGACCAGGGAACACACTTCATTAAAAAAACTATTAAAATGTTAACAGATCAGTTCCAAATTGACCACCGTCATGGTACAACTTACCACCCTCAGTCGAATGGAACAATTGAAGAATTTAACAAAACATTAAAAAAAGGATTAACAAAAATATGTAACACTGGAAAGGACGAATTGGATGAAAATATACATGCAATACTATGGGCATACAGAATAGCATACAAGCGTTCAACCGACCAAACACCGTTTCAACTAGTTTATGGACAAGAAGCAGTAGTTCTACTACACTTTCGACAATAGACACCTATTATCGCAGAAATTTTACATGTCAATGTCGAACAAGGAAGAAAGGGCCAACTGCTGCAACTAAGTAAACTAGAAGAACACCAACTAATCGCAATACAACATCAGGAAATCCATAAACAACAACAAAAGGCATGGCATGATCGAAACATCAAAAACAAAAACTTGTCAGTAGGAGACCTTTCCTTACTATACAATAGTCAAGTAAAAGGAAAACCCAAAAAGCTACATACAGAATGGATGGGACTCTATGTTGTCGAAGAGATACATGCCAATGCATCAGTCCGACTAAGGACATTACAAGGCATAGCATTTTTGAAACTTGTTAATGGTGCCCAACTAAAACGGTACAGAAACTAAACAAGTCTAAAAAAAAAACATATAACGACCATAACGGTTAAACAAAAGCCATAAAAATCTGAAAATCCATAAAGCAAAATAGATTGAAATACATAAAGAAGTATGACAGGAAATCAACACTACGACAACTGACATCACGTCCATCGACATAACACCATCAACCATTTTCATGATCGACATCGACCAACAATCTCGACAGTCCCATCGCGCATTCATGACTACGAGTGCCAAAACCAAATCACCATTAACGCAAAATCAAGTGTTCATGCTGGACCATCACGTCCACCATTAATACACCCATCGACAAAAATGTCAAACGCATCCACATCTGGACCCTGTGTATCCAACCAACTAGATGCACAACCAGCTGCAACAGTCATCCAATTGGCCCAACCATAAATACAATCAACCACTGTTAGTCAGCAACCAGACAATCAAATTTTGACTCTTGTAGGTACATAGGTGCCAAAGCAAGAAGAGTAGAAAAAGCACAAAAAGAAGAAAGATAAAAAGAAGAAGGACCATCAAGGATAGATAACAATTGTCCATATCAGTCAACTTGGGTCGACCACTGTAGTCAATGCAACCAAGCTGAAGGATGGATAATTAGGGAAACTTTTGGAAACACTGGAAATCGAAGCAAAGACAAGGAGCCAGAACAGACGTAAGGATCTCAATGATAATGAAAAAGAACAAGTCAAGTTCCTTAACAAATGCAGAAACCTTGTGCAATCTGTGCTACAAGGACCGACAGAGGCTGACACTGACAAGCCGCTAGAAAAAGCTTATCAGCTGTTTGAGAGTGTGGTGTCGATGCTACAGGAACAGATGCAGGACACAAGACAGTAGCAGAAATAAGAAACAACTCGACTGTTGATGCAACAACATACAATTTTTTCAGAAGCATACAAGGTACTGCAAGATCACATGGAGGAGTCAGTCATTACTGAAGAAGTACTACGAGACTGGCCTGCTTATTATGGGCAAGTCTATCAGCAAACTCGGTAGACCCGACAAGAGATCCAAGCACTGGAGAAAAGAAAAAGCACACTGGAAGCACTTAGAAGTACAATTGAAAATCAAGTACTGCTCGAAATAGCCAAATTACAGAAGCAAGAGCGACAAGCACCTCAGTGGGTGTAGCAAGCAATTCCAAGTTTAGAAAAATTAGACATCATCTGCCCGTAGATGAAATGACTTTTTGAAACAACAGAGGAAAAGGACCAATTTATGGGTCTAGACATGGAAATAATAGCAGAACTTTCCATTCAAGAAAAAATGTTGATATTATCAATTCTGACTACATTAACCATCGACATCCAAAAGGTACTGCAAAGTTGGACAGAATTCCAACATTAGCTGACAGTAACAACTGAAGCAATTGTCGAAGTCTGTGTACAGAAGAGACCAACCATCAGACTTCACATCCCATGAAGATCAAACACAGAAATAAACTACTTAGGACAAGCAAAGAAATTTTGGTACCTCCTTGTTTCTTTGGGACGAAGAAACGTTTTGTTCGTGGGGGAGATGTTGGAGGAGCAAGTTGATAAAGACGACAAGAACTATAGCCAACTAAGTCGATCAGCCGACTAATTAGAGATTAGGTCGGCCACATAAGGTCATGTCATTTGACCGAACCGACAGGTAGTTATTTGTAACTGTTTTGTAATTCATATATATTAGACTGTTGAGCCAGATGAGAACTCGATTCAGTTCTCGGTATTGTATGGACCCTTTTGTTATAATATAATCTGTTATTCTGCCTACTTGTTCTTGTCTCTTGTTGCTGCTATGTATGTATGATTTTAATGAGTATTATTGGTAACCCTATGTGATCTATGAGATTACAACACTCATCCATCTTGGAATGATCAGCAATGCAGATACATTTGGGAAATCATTATTGGCCCAACAGAAATAAAAGTCCAAGCTTCCCAAGAAACAAAATCATCATAATAATAAGCCAAACAAGGGTCCCAAACCCTCTCAGTCGGCTCCTTCTTTCAAAAATGACAAAGGATCCAAGGAAAAATGAAAGAATACTGAGCGTCTGTCAAAACCCCAAATTTTCACAAAAATTTAAAATTTTGAGATAACAATAAATGCTAAAACCTGCGGTCTACTAATAGCTAACGGTTTGCATAAAAAGAAACAGTCAAGTAATTAGTTTCACTAAATTTTAATTTAATAACTTAACAGTTCATTTTTGTAACAAGAATAAAGTCTTCTTGCGTGTTGTTTTACTTCAGTTTTCTGATTAGTCTTTTCATGTCAAGTAGGTGGAATCTACTTTTGAATCCGGGGCTTACTCAGCAATCATGCTAACATAGATGAATACTAATTCTTACAGGTTTACAGGTATGATCGAATGAGTACATATTAAAAGTTCTTTAAAGTGTCAGCAGTATTTTATTTACAATTTAAAAGATTAGTAATTAAGCTGCTGAACTCTAGACAACTCCTGTAAGGTAAAATCATTTGGCTTTCTTCAGTTTTTCTAGTAGTCACATTCAGAAGTAAGTAACGACAGTAAGATATGTTTGCGACTTTAAGCTTTAGAATCTCAGTTACAAAGTATTTCTACTTTTGTCTATGTAATTTGTAATGTTATAATGATTGTTTTTATCAGCGTTTAAGTAATAGTACATTATCTTGACTGAGTAACAATTATCCCACGATTCGCTTCTGCAATAAAACTTACAGTCTGATAAACTTGGACAGTATAAGTTCGATTGTATAAGCTGCAAGCCATGAAGCCTTCCTCCATAAGATCATTGTTTTACCTATATTTTAATTTCCATATTAAACCCTGAGGTTCTAATAGCTTTTGGACTCAAAAGATTTATTCCTATTCTAGTTATCTTGTTTAGTTTTATAACTACTTATTACCCATTTGACCTGGTGAATCTTTTAGTAATTTCCAATTTGAGTTGTAACTCAAAATTCATCAATGTAATGTCGCTATGAACTGCGCAACAGAATTACATAAAAGTGTTCTTATGAAATGTTTGTCCCCTTCATAGTTCTACTATCAAAGATTTATCAATTCTTAAGTGACTGGTAAACATGCATATTCTATTTGTTAAAAAGTCACTCCGTCTAAATCTAGCTCCATGTTATAAATATGTTAAGATTAGAGTTTATGATCCTCCAACTTATTATATTATGCCATTTAATAATTATAACTTATGAAGCCTTTGTATAAGATATTTACCATTTATAAATTATAATCTTGTACAAAAGAAGTTATAGTTGATTGGTGATTAGCATGAGTTCTCCCATAAAATATTTGATCTCTTATCTATGGTAAGGATATAAACAATGATCTCTATTTATAAATAAGACATAAAACATTTATCTTTATCTATAAGTAAGATATGAATTATTGAATTTCTATCTTATTATAACAACCATGTTTAGAGAAGAGATATGCAACCAATCAAAATTCAAACTTGATATTGTAAAAATAATAACATGATGATTATAGTGGAATGAGTATTATGAAACGAATGATTTTGGGCTTAAACTAAGGTTTAGAAATAACAATCCACGATAGACCAACGTACCCAAAATTGCTGATATTTTAACCTTACACTAGCAAATGATATGGTGCAAGTTAGCATTGGAAAGCATGACAATTATTGGGTTAATGATATAGTTATTCCACGTTTCAAAAAGTAAAATATTGGTTTTGTTGTACGCAGGCACCATAGTCTTCGACCCACTGTGTGTTTGATTATTGAGGACCACGTGGTCATCTCCTGACCAAGTGTTGGGGATATAAAACACTGCTTGTGACCTAACCCTTATCATTGTTTCTTCGTAGTTTGCGCTAGCCCTTGAGGCTGCTCGGCTTGGCCTTTCCATGGTGGCCGTCATTCTTCCTTGCTCTGGTTGTATTGAGCCTTGATGTAATACTGCAAATGTTATTAGTGTGTGATTTTGAATGCCATTGTACATGGCTAGGTTCTCACTCTGCACATAGTGGAGATGTTCGTTACCCTTGGCTCGCTGCCTGTGCAATCTCCCATTCGCTGTCTTTGTAGCTTGATGTCTACTTCATTTATTGGTTACTATTCTCATGGATCGCCGTTGTGTGAGAGGTACCCTTGCATGCTGTTAAGTTTTTAAGAAGGCAAAGCCTGTAGGTGACAGTGCTTCGTTGAGGCTGCTCGTCATTCTCTTTTGACAGTTAATAATAACTTGAGTTCCAAAAACTTTGTTGCTAAATTTACTTTGCTGTTATTGAGGTTTATATAAGCATTGTTTAACTGACAGAGTTATTAATACCTTGCTTGCAGGTTCTTGCCATCGTAAAGCTTTTACAATGAGAAAAGACCAACACCAACAATGGCCGTGGCTTGTAATTCATTTCCGGGTAAGCCCCATGGTCCGAATGTTGGATTTTTCACTCTACTAGAGTTAGGGTGGTCGATGGAATCGCCAGGGTTTTGGAAAACCCTCCCTCGTCTTGCCACGAGTTATGTTGTTGTGTTGTTGTTTCTACAGGTTAATGTTGTAATATTTAGAATCAAACCCTCGCTAGGGTAGACTTGGTTTGTATTGAGCACTGTAATTAGTTGAAGGTTTGGATTTACGGCTGGGTTTAAGTTTGTAGTTTTTGTATTGATAGTACTATTGTGAAACTCGTTTTGGTTGACAGAAGACTATACTATACTCTGTGTAATTCTATGGTTTTTACCCTTCTTGAATATAATGAAGTTTATATTCAGTTGAGTTCTCTGTAAGGGTTTATAATTAAAAATTTAAGTCTGATACTTACAGCCGCAACTTAAATCTTTCTTGTTTTGATTGAAGTTATAGATTAGGGTTTGACTTGTAAAAACCCTTGTTTTGATATATATTATTCTTATTATAATAATTATACAGTTTTTCTATTTGATTCTATTTGTCCTTAAAGGACTGTCAGTAAATTAATATTTGTCCTTCAAAGGACTGTGAAAAATTTATTTTAACCTGGTTATTAATGGTTACATAATTTACGTAAATTAGGTTTTAATGTTTTGGTACTTGTAAATGAATAATTTTAAGGGTTTAACCCTAACATTTATTTCTATAAATGCATGCTGTTAGTAGAAGAAAAGCATGGTTTCTTTTATAAATACATTTATACATGTTGCTCAGTAATGCAATTCATTTCTGTGTATAAAAGTTTTAGTTGGTTCTTTAATAGTTTTTAAAAGAACTAACTTATGTTTAACCTAGGTTACTACAGTATATAAAAAAATACAAATAGATTACGCTCAGAATATGAACTAGAGTTTATCCTATTTAACTTTTATAGAGTATTAATTTCTGTAGTATTACTTTGTTAATTCGATTATTGTCACATAGTTTTCTTCAGTTTGTTTTTAAAGAATTAATAATTTATAAACCTCACTGTTTATTGTTAATAATATTATTATTATCTATATTAATAATATTATTATCTATGAATAATATATCCTCTTAAGTTTATATTGGTATTTATATATATTAAATAAGACTAAGAGTAGTCTATAGTAATTGTGTTTATTTAATAAAATTATCTTTGTAATCTTGTTGAAAGAAAATAAACTTTCCTATTTGTTAATACTCTTTATATCTATACTGTCTGTAAGTGTATAAGGACAGTTTCATATTAATAATAACTTAAGCATAGGTTACTAATGTCCTTTAATTATTAATACTAAGAAAATAATACTTTAATATTTATCAAGTTCTTATTTAGAGTTTAGATAGTTGCAGGTAAATTAGTTAGCACTAATGGGAAAGAGATAAACTATCCGTATTATTTTTACATCTTTTCTTAACATAGATGATAAACATAAACATTCATCTAGTAATACTAGTTCTTCTATTTCAGTATAAATGTACAGTTTATAGAAGTAGACACTGTGTAGAAGAATAAATTATATACTTAAACATACTACTATTAGTAAATAATATGGTTCTTGTTATTTTCTGATATTCTAATTACACAGTCTAGTTCTGACAACATCTCTACAAAATAGATTAATAATCTTTCTAGAAAACAACTATCTACTGAAAGAAAACATTTCAATACTCTGAAAAACATAAGTATTCTATTCATTCATATTCCTATCATTACTTCATTCATTTAAACACATGACCTGTTCTAGAGTACGGTCTGGATTACTCCAGATGGGGAAAAACATAGGTAGGATTTATCTTTCATCAAAGTACAGATTCAGCCTTGAAACAACTAAGATATTTCAACTTAACAATTTACAGCATAACATATAATCATTCATTGTTTGTTCACACACAAATATAAACTATAACACATAAATTAAAAGATAATGGAACATGTTTTTAAAACTAGATGACAACAGTAATGGGAGGCTGTTCCTCCCTACCAACTCCTGGAGAGCGCTCAAACATCAACTTCTGAGGACCCCCGAGCTTTTTCTAGTCTCCTTGGCTAGAACTAGGTGGAGAAAACAACAAAGTACTAGTCCTAATACTCAATACCAACTCTGCACACTGCAACAAGATCTTTCAGCTGCAAGGTTGTACTAGATCACCTTCCTGCAGTTTACCCCTCAACACCTTCCTCAAAATTTCCCTTCCCAATGAATTCCTTGAAGTCCATTCACTTGAATGATTCTTCTCCTGGAATAAGCAGCCTCAGCTCTCTGCATTGGGTACTTTTATTAAGATTGCCTAGGTCTTTTTGGGTTAGTTGTCATTAATTGAGCCACCTGCTCTGATCCCACTTTATTGGGGGATCATGAACCCAAATGTAGGGAGGTTTCCACCTGCAACATAAGAAGTGTTTGAGGATGCTGCCACTTGTCTTTTTGCTCTCCACCTAGTTCCCTCCACCAACTTGACCAGTAACACTCTTTTTAATAGCTCTTCCAAGCTGTTGTCTCCACTTTTATTGATTAAAAATTAAAATATTCAGAATTACATTCCACATCCTTGACTTTGCTGAGTCATCAGTTTCAACTTAGCATTAAATTTAACATAATGTCTTGGAATAAAATCAAAATAAGATAACATTAT
Source organism: Pseudotsuga menziesii (assembly GCA_001517045.1). NCBI lineage: Eukaryota > Viridiplantae > Streptophyta > Pinopsida > Pinales > Pinaceae > Pseudotsuga > Pseudotsuga menziesii. The sequence continues at coordinate 337,808 of LPNX010663154.1, read as the reverse complement.
TTTACAAAATTGGGGCATGTGACAGCGTCATTGCAACTATTACGGGAAAGATAATCATGATGAATCTAAGTGTTTCAAGAAGATGGAAGCTTTGGAAACAACAATGAAGAAGCACCACATTAGCTTAGATTCGTCTTCAGAATCCACCTCTCATGGACATGCACTTTGTGCTTCTGATTATTCTTATACTGCATATTCTTCTTCTACTTCAACTGAATGGATCATTGATTCTGGAACATCTTATCATATGGCTAAGGATCAAGCCATCTTTTCTAATATGCATGAATGTAACACCAAACACATATTTATTGGTGATGATGGATCTCTAAGTGCTATAGGATCTAGAATAGTTCCAGTAGATAATGGTAATTTTAGTGATGTACTATGTGTTCCAAGAATTTCCTACAATTTGTTGTTAGTCTATCAAATCACTCATTCTAGTGAAGATAAAACTATAACGTTTACACCTCACCAAGTTGTAATTAAGGATTTTAAAGATCCTCAACATGTCCTAGCTACAGGAATTGTTGATGATATTACCAGGTTGTACAAATTTAACAACTTTGGGTCATCACCTTTTCCTTCAGTTTTTGTTGCTCATAGTGATAACTTGAGCAAACTTTGGCATGATCGATTTGGTCTCTTAAATTATCGCTTATTGCAATAGCTATGTAAACACAATATGGTGACAAGTATTGCGATGGGATCTTGCAGGGATGGTGTTTGTTCTAGTTATGTACTCGAAAAACATCATTGGGACCATTTTGACAAACGTGCATCATGGCACGCCTCGGTTCCCTTGGAGCTTGTGCATAGTGACTTGTGTGGTCCTCTTCCATTTGCTTTCTTTTTTGGTTTCAAATATTTCTTAACTTTCATTGATGTTTACTCCAGACGCGCTTGGGTTTATTTCCTAAAAATTAAGAGTGAAGTATTTAACATGTTCTTGGCCTACAAGGCCCTTGTTGAAAAACAATCTGGTCAGCAAATTATTAAGTTAAGATCTGACAATGGAGGAGAATATGTTAACAAAAATTTCACTACTTTCTGCACTGAACAAGGAATCCAACAACAACACACTGTTCCATATACACCACAACAAAATGGTGTAGCTGAATGGAAGAACCACACTTTAAAAGAAATGGCTAATTGTATGATCCAATCTAAGGGTCCAGGTCTTCAATTTTGGGCCGAAGCCATAAATTGTGAAAATTACATAGTTAATCACACCCCCACTAAAGATTCACAAGGTATCACACTAAAAGAAGCATGGATTAAAATTAAACCAGATGTAAGTCACTTCCGTGTGTTTGGTAGTGAAGCATGGGCTCACATTCTGGATGAAAAATGGAAAGCATTGCAGCCTAAAAGTGAAAAGTGCATATTTTTTAGATATTCTGAAGATGTAAAAGGTTATATAATTCTTCAAACCACATTCTCGTGATTAAATAATTAGAAGAGATGTTAAATTTGATTAAAATATCTTGGCATGCTAGCCTAACTCAGCGGTTGTGCCATCTTTGTCTTGCGCGCCTAAATCGACGGTTGTGCCTTATTCTACTTCCAACTTCCTTGACATTTTTCCAACTATAGTTTTTGATGATGATAGTGAGGATGAAAATACATCTCCACCTGCTCATGTTCCTCCAGTTGCACCAACACAATTGCTTCCTCGATGGGTCCGTTCAACATGTGAAGCAGCTTGTGATCTTGTCGATGATCCTAGAGATCAACGTCAAACACGTTCTTAGTTTCAACGAGCCTATTATCTTTTGGCTCAAGTTTCAGAGAATCATGGTCCAAAAAATCTTGTAGAAGCTTTAGGAAATCCATATTGGGATGCAGCTATGGATGAATAATATCGTTCCTTAATGGTGAACAATACTTGGGACCTTGTACCTCTTCCAAAAGGAAGAAAACTTATCCGATGTAAATGGGTCTATAGAACTAAGTATGCATCAGATGGAAGTGTTGAAAGACTCAAGGAAAGGTTATATACCAAATGTTTTTCCCAAATTGAAGGGATTGACTACAATGAAACCTTTGTTCCTGTTGCAAAAATGAACTCCATTCGCCTTGTTCTTTCCCTTGTAGTCTTACATAACTGGGAAGTCCATCAAATGGATGTCAAGTTTGCATTCTTACATGGTGATTTACAGGAGGAAATTTATGTGGAACAACCTCCTGGATAGGTTCAGAATAACTCTAGCCTTATCTGTCACCTTAAGAAATCCTTATATGGCCTTAAGCAAGCTCCTAGAGCTTGGTATTCCAAAATGGATAGATTTCTAATTGAGACTTATTTTTATAGATGCCATTCTGACCCCAATGTCTATACCAAGAAAGTAGGAAACCATCTGATCATACTTTTTCTTTATGTTAATGATCTTGTCCTTACTAGTAGTGACCCTAAGCTTTTAACCCATATGAAATCCAGTCTTAAGCAAAATTTTGAAATGTCATACTTAGGACATTTGCATTAGTTTGTTGGTCTCCAAGTCTTGCAAACTAAAGAAGAAATATTTCTTTCCCAGTCTAAGTATGCTTGTGACCTTATTCGTCACTATCACATGGAAGATTGTAAACCAACCCATTCTCCCTTCCAGTCTGGATTCAAACTCTCTGCTAGTTGTACTTCACCTAAAGTAGATGCCACCTTGTGTCATCAACTTGTTGGTAGTCTCTTATACTTAACTCATTCCGTTCTGATATTTATTTTGTCATTGGTCGTGTTTCCCGCTATATTCAAACACCTCATGAAACTCATTGTCAAGAATAAAAAAGAATACTTCGATATATTCGAGGTACCATTCAGTTTGGGATTCATTACAGTACAGGGGGGACTCCTTTGTTGTTTGGTTTCACTGATTTAGATTGGGCCGACGATCCTGATGATCGAAAGTCTACTGCAGGTTATGTTTTTAGTCTAGGATCTACACCTGTTACTTGGGCTTGTAAGAAACAACAAGCTCTTTCTCTTTCTTCAGTAGAAGAAGAATATCGAGCCGCAGTTAATGCCAGTCAGGAATCTTTATGGCTTTGATAGATCCTTTCAGAGTTTGCATTCGAGTAGCAGCAACCTACTCCACTTTGGTGCGATAATCAAAGTGCCATCAGGCTCACCAAAGATCTAGTTCTACATCAATGTAGCAAACACATTGAGCCACATATGCACTTGTTATCAACCCAAATGGCACTTCTCTGTTCAAGTGCCGACACTTCATATGTTGGCACAAAAAATCACACTTATGGATTAAAGGTTGCCTAAACACTATAGATGGTGTCGAGCACCCTATATGCAAGTATATTGCTACCAATGTATAGAATGTACAATATTTATTTTCAACTCGGGAAAGTCTTGTATTTCAAGGATAAAATGCATAGTATATGCTTAACCACAAAGTCACTGCAATTGAACAATACTATCCTCTATTCAACTATGCTTATCCCAAGAATCTGTGTAATCCCACTTATCTTCTAAATGCTACAATCACAATTACCTTCTGCTATCCTTTAATCTAGAAATGGAAAGATAAACATAACATCCAAGTTACAATTGCAGATGAAAGGAAATCCTATTCGCATCCTTGAATAATTAATTCACCTATTCAATCTAATTACTCTAGAAAACCACAAGCGTAATTTGAATATTGATCTAGGAATTCAAATGCAAAGATTGAGTCGGATACTCTAAGAAACTGAAGTGCAAGAATGAGATTCAGTAATCATAACAATAAAAACAAGTTGCAGAGATTCATGGAACAACAACTAAAGATATTAGGATGAACAGAGCTGTTACAGTTACCACACGAATGGCATAAAAGGTAATTATCTACTCAGTCGACTGTCAAATTGTACCACTATAGATATTCAAGGAACGCAATCGCAACACACTGTAAATCAATACTTACTACAACTGCTTATGAAAGGAATAGAATCAACATAACATCACACGACAAAATGAATTAAAAAGTCCTAATTTAACTCAGTAATCTCTGTGGAAGGTGGGCCCAGCCTTCACACAGAGATGCTGGCTGAACATGTGAAGAACTCTTAAATTAGAAGTAACTCCTTGTATTAAAAGACAGAGTGGTTACACACTTCCTTTTCACCGCTAATACAGTAAATGAATTATATGTTCAGCAACCCCCTGGGTCGAGACAATTCTCTATATTTATACCATGTGGATCGTAACATCTGATCCTAATATGGGACAGCCATGAAGATCTATGATCTTCAGGCGCCCTAAATGATGGTAGTTGTTACAAACATGGCATGATAAGAAAATAGAAAGCACAGGAAAACTGTCAATCACCTCAGGAGTAGTGATATCTTCTGATCACAACTACACCCGAGCAGCAACGTATTAGGGATCTCCAAATATGGCACATTCTGTTATAGCTGCCTTGTCACAGCTCTGTCTGAGATATTGCATTAGAACCACCTTCCTTGGGTAATGATAGGATTGCTAAGGATCAACTTGGGCCGTGAATATCCATCCTTTTCGAGACTTGTTCAACCCAATCTTCCTGCAGTCCACTTATCTCAAACTACCTTTATAAACCATAATATGTTAGCACATTTGAGAGATACACAGCTTTAATTGTCACAATCATAAGTATTAATAAAATAAAGCAATGACCAGTCATACCTTGGTAGTTTGAAGAGTAGAGTAGGGATAACATGTCTGATTGGTATGTTGAATAAGGTAGGATAGGGGAAGAAGAGGTAATTAAGGGTGGTTAAAAGAGGCCATTTCTGGGCTCAACATCTCCCCCCAACTATCCTGTTGCATGTCCTCATGCAACAACCTGCATCATTCAGAATTTGAATCTTGTACTGAGCTCTGTTCGTGAAGAGAGGAAAAGTTGTAGGGGAACTCAGGCACCCCTTCTTTCTCTAAGAACCCTCTGTGAGTAGTCCAATACCTCCAGCATCGCTGGTCTTCTTCCTTGGTTAGTGAGAAGTCTACTCTATACGGTTTTGCTGGCCACCAGATGAGGGGGAATTTAAACTTCAAACCCAACCGATTAATCCCACATTCTCTGAGACATCCAACATAGCCCTTGACCCTGGAAAGTTCCTGTTAAAAATTCCTGAAACAATAAGGGTCTCGGCTTCTGAGTATATGAGAGGAAACCTGCCATCTGTGCTTACTCCCTTCTAATGCTGGTTGCTGGTGTATGGACTGAAGTTGCATTATGTGCTGAGCCTGGATAGGACATGAAAGCATACTCTTATACCGAGCAAGAAGAATGCCAGGATTATGAGGCTCAATATGAACCCACAGGTTAGAGTGAGCTTCATTGTGAGAAAAGGTTTGAAAAGAACTTTCCCACTGAGCATGATTGCTTACAAAAGAAGTAAAAGAACTCAGCTTAACATCCCCTGAAAAAGGGATCGGATTTGAATGGCGGTCCAGAGGGCAATCCATCTCATGCAAGTATAATTCACACAGCAAACTTTGATCCTCAAAATTACTTCCAAAAAATGTTTCCAAAAACTTTGCTGAGGTTGTTATTTCAAATGACCTCCCTTCCTTCACAGCCTTCAATTTAAACCAAACAAACTGTTCAAAAAGAAAAACGGGGTAAGAGGAAGAAGGCATCCTGGTGCCCAGGAGTTCCTAAGAGAGAGCATACATCTGCTCTTTCTCCTTCTGCATCAATTGGAACTTTTTTAGCTCTCTCAAATTGCTCTGTAGCTCTTCTTCCTAAATTCTCTGGGTCTTACGTTCTCCTGCCCAATTCTCTTCCAATCCCCTGATAATTTTTCTATGCTCACTAAGAGAAATCATCCCTCTCTGGTATTCCTCCACCTGGCTCTTCCATTTGATCACCTCCATTCTCAGAATTGAGACTTCTGCTGTAAGGTTCAGGATTTCCTCTTTATGATGTTCCTCTTTGTCCGAGTCCAGGTCTATAAAATTTCTAAGGGGATCAGTCCTCACCTTGTCGCTTAATATGCCCCTTTGGGCACCCTACACATCCGAAGCTATTTTGAGAGTTGTTGGTTCTTGTGTGACAACAACTTCCTTTGGAATTTCTTCAACAGCCACACCCATCAATCCTAGAGACACTGGTTCTTGTGTGATAGTGTCTTCTTCTTGGGTACCCTGCACATCTGAAGTTATTATGAGAGTTGCTGGTTCTTATGTGACAGCAACTTCCTCTAGACTTTCTTCAATGGCCACATCCATTACTCTTAGAGACACTGGTTCTTGTGTGACAGTGTCTTCTTCTTGGGTACGTTACACATCTGAAGTTATTATGAGAGTTGCTGGTTCTTGTGTGACAACAACTTCCTCTAGACTTTCTTCAATGGACACATCCATTACTCCTAGAGGCACTGGTTCTTGTGTGATAATGTCTTCTTTTTCCTTTTGCTGCTGCGATTGGATTTCCTCTTCAATGTGCAGCTGCTCCTCAAGGATTTCAGTATCACCTGAGGACTGTGTTTGGACCTGTTCATCTTCACTCCAATGCACATCAGAGATGATATCCACTTCAGGGTTATCTTCTAGTTGCATTTCAAGAGTCCTTGCTGCAACCTCCAAGGATGTTGGTTCTTGTGTGACAACATCCTGGTTCACTTCTTCATCTCCCTGCTACTGCATTTCCTCTTCTATGATTTCTGTGTCATGGGAACATTCTGGAGTTGTAATACAGAGTTCTTTATTAAACTCCAGAGTGTCCTCAAACCCAAGTTCTTCTTTCATTTGGTCAGCTATTTGGACATGCGCACTCAGGGATGCTGGTTCTTGTGTGACAACACCCTGTTCAATCTCATCATTGTCTTGCCTTTGTGGTTCCACTTCTATAATTTCTGTGTCATGGGAGCACTCCGGGGTCAAAGTACAATCTTCGTTCCCCCTATCAGGCATGATTTATTCCCTTGGTTCCTCTGTCCCAGTGTTGGTGGCAACTTCAGCAAGAATATTCAAAGATGCTGGTTCTTGTGTGACATCATCTTCTTTTTCTGCAGCTCCCTCTATTGTAGGTACATACTATTGTGTTGTACAGGCACGAATTACAATCTTGTGGCCTGCTTCCTTAAAAATTTCCCCACAGGTGGGATAGACCACTCTCTCTTCTTCCTTGCCAGGCTCAGTAGAATTTGATCCCTCCAATTGGTCCGCAACCTCCACCAATGTGTGCATTTTCCTTTCCCCCTATTTTCTGTAGGTTTCTTTCCAAGTTTCCAATTCTCTTCTAAGTATTTTTACTTCCTATTTTAATAGCGTATTCTCAAATATAAGTCCTTCTATTTGGGGCTCTTCCTTGACTGGCCCTTGTGGGGCATCAATTGGCCTGGGCTCAAGAGTAGGGATTTCAATCTGTGCCTCTAAGGTTTCCCATATTTTTCTTGCTGCTTCTGCTGCTACAACCGACCTGGTTCTTTTCCTTCTTATTGGTGGGGTTATCTTAATTTCATCAATTAATATCTTCCTTTTCTTTTGTGGTGCTGGTATATCAGGATTCACAGCTGAGGTAGAAGGAATGTCCCCAGTTCTAGCATTTTCCTGTTCCTCAGGCTGTTCTTCCTCAATCAAAGTTCCTCCCCACTTAGGTGAGGATTCAATGGTTACCAGCTCAATATTTCCTTCCATTGCTATGGCTCTGTCACCTTTAGGTTCAATTGTCACAGCATTTAGTGCTGCTCCAATTTCACCTTCTGCTGTCGGAGCTACCCTGTTATTTGGGTCTTCCACCGGGTTTTTATCTACATCCTCTCTCAATTGCTCTGTTTGTGCCTCTGGTTGCTCTTCTTCTGACGCAATTTCATCTCACCCCCCAATTACATTGGAGGGGCTCCGGTCCTCCTGTTGTGGTTCGTGTCCTCCCAGCTGTGGATGAGGTTGTTCTTGTTCTATTGGGACACCAGGCAAAGGAGCAGGTGCTTGAGATTGAGCTGTAAATTGCTCCCAGGTGATATTATGTTGAGCAAGGGTCCTCAAGATAATTAGTTTGATGGGGCCATGGTGGGTCAGTGAGGTGAGTGGATGTTTAGCAGCTTGAACAAACCCCGCCGTATGATGCAAATCATGAAGCAGATAATATGGAATGTTCAACAGAATCCTATGGAGGAGATGAGATGGTAAAGGCAGTTCAGAATTATAAACAGTTTGGTACCTACCTTCACAAGTGATATATTTCTTGAGGAAGACCGCAACCTAGTCCCATGGCTATGGCGATGATTGCAGTGCCATCCCTCTTCTTGATGTTTGAACCTGCTCCCCCTCTATTAAAAAGTCTTGAAATGCTGTAGTAGTGGGGACTCGACATCCCAACCAAGCCCTTCCCACCTGAGGGATGGCAGTGACCTCAGATATAATGGCCTCAGAAACTTTGATGTGCAACCCCCAAACCTCTGAGTAAGTTTCTGTGAGGTTCAGAGAAAATTCTAAGGCTGCTTCACGATTAAATCCGTCCAGACGTTCAAAAAAATCTGTCCAACCGATGGCTTGAAAGACGGCGAAGACTGCAGCATTTCTCCTGAGCGCCTATGTATTTGAAGGTTCGTAACGGGCTGGAATCCCCATGGTTCTAGTTTCAGAATGAATTTGCTGTTCCACAGATTACAGGGTCCGACAATAGAGATTACGGCACAGAAGATGCACGAATCACTAAGAGGAGATGTTAGGAAATGGGCAAATTTGGAAAGTTTCAGCACACCAGATTATTTGAAATTTCATTCCGAATTGGGGAAGGTGGCGATTATTAGTCTTTACGTCGCACGGGGGAAAGAGTTAATTAGGAAATAATGGGAATGAAAATAGAGGTACGACTGATATTGTTAAATCATATCAATACTTAATCACGTGATTAATCAAAGCCATACCTTTGAGACTGCGCGCTGGATATCCTTTTGGAAAATAATGGAACGTGTGGTTGCTAACGTTGCGGAAGCCGAACTTGTGCGCAGTCATTAATTATAATCATTATAACCAGGATACTGCAATAATTATTTCCGCCAGTGAAGCACAAACCATCATGTCCAAATGGTCGGAATGATGGAAAAAATGTCGCCTTATGGACCAGATTGTTGGCATGAGGAGGAGGAATCGAAGCCATATCTAGAGGATTTTTTGGCGTAGAAAATAATTTTCCAATAACACAGGAGTTACGACTAGAGGTTATGAAGAAATTGAAACAGAGATGTGGCCCTTAATGCTGGAAACATCAGCCAAATATAGCAGATTTGCAGCTGCCAGAAAAGATGTCGCGGCGGTTGGAGAAAGAATCACGTCTGTCGGGAAAGATGGCACAGCCGTCGGAAAAAGGTTCACGACTACCGGGAAAAGGTGTCGCAGCCATCGAAAAAAGGTTCACGGCTGTCGGGAAAGGTTTCACAGCCGTCGAAAAAAGGATCACGACTGCCGAAAAAAGGAATGTTGCAGCCATCGGAAAAAGGTTCATGGCTACCGGAAAAGATGCCACAGCCATCGGAAAAAGGTTCACGGCTGCCAGGAAAAGGTGTCGCAGCCGTCGGAAAAAGGTTCACGGCTGCCGGAAAAGATGTCGCAGCCGTCGAAAAAAGGTTCACGGCTGTCGGGAAAAGGTGTCACAGCCGTCGGAAAAAGGTTCACGGCTGCCGGAAAAGATGTCACAGCTATCGGAAAAAGGATCACGGCTACCAGAAAAAGGAATGTTGTAGCCGTTGGGAAAAGATTCATGGCTGCCGGGAAAGATGTCACAGCCGTCGGAAAAATTTATTTAAGGAAAAGAAAATATGGCGCGGGAAGGAACATGAAACAATTCCCATTCGACAGGCCCAATCTGATCATACCTGTAGGCGCTTCCCTGCAATTCTTGGAAAACAACAGGAAACAAAGAAGATCAAATGCAAAAGGGAAAAAAACAATATAATGAAATAGGAAAAAAAAAACAATTATTTATGTATAGTAATTCAAGCATGATTTACAGTGATCACTTAAGGATTGACAAAGGAAGAGAGAAGTTCCTTCCTTGGTGCTAATTGATAATCTAGGTCAGCTGCAATTTGTGAGATAAATGCATCTTTTGAAATCGGCTTACGATACAGTCGCAGCCTGTGACCATTATCAAATAATGGTACATGTTTTTCATCAATGGTCACCAAGAGGATAGTGCCGTTATCAAATACCCTATCTACCAAATATGGTCCTAGCCACCTTGTGCGTAATTTTCCTTTGAAATCTCTTTTGAATCTGGAATCGTATAGTAATGCCCAGTCTCCCTCATAGAATACCTTCTTTTTAATAAATTAGTCATGCCAATTGGATCTCTGTTGCTGGATTAACACAGTCTAGTTTACTGCAGCTAACCAATTCTCATCTAGTTCATTTAGTTGATTTAATCTTCTTTTCTGGGCTTCAGTTACATCTAGATTCACTTCGGTGGCTGCCTTCAGAGTCTTGATTTCAAATTCAATTGGAAAGATGGCACTTTTTCCATATACTAGACCATAAGGAGAGAAACCTGTGGTGTTATGCCAAGTCCTGCGATATGCCCATAGTGCTTCCGGAATCCTGTCATCCCAATCTTTTCAATGGCTCTTAACAGTCTTGGTAAGGATAGATTCAATAAATTTATTAGTACTCTCCACCTGGCCATTGGCTTGGGGATGGTAGGGTGAAGTTACCCTATTCTGAACATGATACTTCTGTAGCAGGGCTTCAAATTGATGCGACATAAACTGCGGTCCCCCATCGGTAACTACTTCCTTAGGAACCCCAAAATGGGTAAAGATTTCACTGTATAGAAAATCAATCACAGCCTGGTCGTTAGCCTTAGCCAAAGCTACAGCTTCTACCAACTTGGTCATATAATTGGTATAAACCAAAATGCAGGCTTTCTATTTGGAATGAGGGCTAATAGGGCCAACGAAATCCAGAGCCCATCTATTAAATGGTTCAAGTACTACTTGAGGTTGTAGAGGCATCTGATCTAATCTATTGGGCTGGCCCATCCTTTGGTAGCTGTCACAGGACTGAACATACCTTTAAGCATCCTTGAAAAGAGTTGGCCAATAGTAGCCCATCCTCAGCGCTTTGTGCCATGTCCTTCTGTCTGCAAAGTGTCCCCCACAAGGTTCATCGTGATAGGCTTTAAGTATATGAAAGATTTCATCTTCCCTTACACACCTTCTAATCTCAAGATCAGGACCTGTGTAGAAGAGATGACCTCTTATCCAACAATACCTGGCACTTTGCTGGATGATTTTCCTCTTTTCTCTTTTAGACATATGTGGCGGGAGCTTTCCTGCAACCAGATAATTAGCGACGTCTGCATACCAAGGGGAATGAGCTGAAAGTGCGAATAGATGTTCATCTGGAAAAGAGTCCTCAATAGGCAAATTATCATCACTGTTAGTGAAACGAGATAAAAAATCAGCGACAACATTTTCTTTCCCAGGTTTATTTATAATAGTAATATCAAATTCCTGTAGTAATAAGAGCCACCTGGTCACTCTGGCATTAGTGACTGGTTTGTTCATTAAATATTTAATAGCAGAGTGGTCAATGTGCACAAACGTAGGATACCTAGTAATGTAATGTCAAAATTTATTAATAGAGTAAACGATAGCTAAGAATTCTTTTTCAGTGATAGTATAATTAAGTTCAGTAGGGGCCAATTTTTTACTAATATAATAAATTGCATAGGGTACTTGACCATCCTGCTGTCCTAAAACTACCCCAATGGCAGTATCAGAAGCATTTGAAGAAATATGAAAGGGTAGGGTCCAATTAGGTCCTCTTAAGATAGGAGCTGTGGACAGCTTCTCCTTAAGCTTATCAAACGTCGTCTGGCATGCTTCACTCCAAACAAACTACGCATCCTTCATGAACAGAGAAAACAAAGGAGAAGCAAGTTTGGAAAATTTTTCTATAAATCTTCGGTAATATCCAGCATGCCCCAAGAAACTTCGCACCTCTTTTTGAGTTGCAAGGGTAGGTATATTTTTATCACCTTGATTTTTGAGGGGCCCACCTGAATGCCACTGACAGAGATGAAGTGCCCCAATACTACCCCTTCACTCATCCTCATATGGCACTTTTCAGTGCTTAAAGCGAGTTGGGTCTATTCATAGCGAGTTAAAACTTTCTTTAAATTTTCCAATGCTTCCTCAAAATTCCTGTCGTAAGGAGTAAAATCGTCCATAAATATTTCCATACTATCATTAACTAACTCAGAAAATATGCCAATTATAGTTCTTTGAAATGTTGCTGGTGCATTACATAAACCAAAGGGAAGCACTCTATAGGCAAATGTTCCCCACGGACAAGTGAAGGTAGTTTTATCCTGGTCCTCAGGAGCAATCTGAATTTGATTGTACCTGCTAAACCCATCCAGGAAGGAGAAGAACTTCTTCCCCGATAGAGTGTCGAGAACTTGCACAATAAAGGGCAAAGGGAAGTGGTCCTTTTGTGTGGCTTTGTTTAGCTCCCTATAGTCGACACAGACTCTCCATTTACCATTTTTCTTGGGTACAATTACGAGCGGGGAAACCCACTCACTATCTGAAATAGGATATATAAATCCTGCTTCCAAGAGTTTCTGAATTTCTTCCTTCACTATGTCCCTCAGATTGGGGTTCATTCGTCGTTGAGGCTGACACACAGGCCGGGAGTCATTTTTAATATAAATATGATGGGTGCACAGATTAGAGGGAATACCCCTCATATCTGTATACTCCCAGGCGAACGCCCCCTTGTGTTCTTTCAAGAGACTGATCAGGTGCTTCTGTTCATCTAAGGAGAGATTAGGATTAATATTCAAGGTTTTTCCAGACTCTACCTCAATAGGAATACTTTTCAAGTTTTTCAATACTGGGATTATGTGTGTGTCACCGACTAGTGTTTCTTCTGTGATATTTTCTTGTTCTTCCTTGCCCAGATTAATGTTCAAGATTTGATAAACTTCTTTATCAACTGAAGTGGGTTCACTAATGAAATTATTAATAGCATCGTCTTCCATTTCATTCTTAAAAGTTAGGGCCTTCCCTATAGTTAATAGTGGCTAAACATCCTCCTCTTCCTCTGGCTCTATCCAAAAAGAGGTTTCAACTTCTAGACTTGGCCGAGCTGGAGGATAAAGGGTGAGGTTCTTAGTCTCAGTGCCATCAGATATGGTCATAGTCCTAGATCGACAGCTGATGCAAGCATCAGCTGTGGCCAACCAAGGTCTTCCCAGGATTAATGGGTGTCCTCCTAGCTGCGACTTTGGTTGTAACACCAAGAAATCAACAGGATATTCCCATGAATCAATTGAGATGACGAGATCATCCAGAATTCCTTCGGGTTTAATGGTGGATCTGTCCGCCAGTTCTAAAATAGTGGGGGTCGGCCTAAGATTAGTGATCCTAAGTTTTCTTACAGTCTCAATTGTTATGACATTAATCGCTGCTCCTAAATCTACTAGTACGTTGGGTATCTGTGTATGCCCTATCTGCACAGTGACAGTGGGATTTCCAGGGTCATCATACTTAGTCACTGGGGTTTTTCCTGTTATCAATGCAGATAATTTCCCTATGACGTGAACAGTGGGAGGATCCCTGGGCCTCCTTCCTGGTTTCTTGGTGCACAAGTCCTGAACAGTTCTAGCATAAATAGGTACATCTTGAAGAGCTTGAAGGAGGGGGATTTTAACATAAAGATTCTTTAACTCTCCTAGGAGGTTAAACTGAGGTTTCCCCCTTGCCCTTGGTAGCATCAATATCTCAGGGTATGGTGGTTGCCTAATCAGTTGGGTAGGCTGTACATTGCCATATTTATCATTTTGTGTTTCAGCCGTCCCATCTATGGGATGTTCAACATCCTCAATAATAGGAATTGTATCAGATGGATGCTATGGACTCACCCCTTCTTCATGCACAGAAGGTGAAGCATCTTTTGTAATTACAGGTTCTATTATTTTCCCTGATCGTAAAAGGATATCGTTGCAAGGTACAGGGGAAAGGGAGTAGGCCGGCATGTTGACAGTCTCCAATTGATGGACTGTTTTATTATTTGGGTTAGGATTAGGTTGAGCAGGTAGCTGAGGTCGTATTGGTGCATTAGGGACAGAATTGTTCTGCAACTGCAGCTGCGACTGCTGATGAGGGTATTGAGGATATTGAGGAGAGTATGGCGACTAATGCGGTGGAGGTGGTTGAGGAAACTGGTTCCCTGGATGGAAATTCCTCCATCCAGGAGACCACGAAGTAGGTTGGTGTGGTGGCTGTGTCCAGGGATTCCATGAGTTATAATTTTGTACTGTAGGTTGGGAAGGATTCCACTGAGCATAATTTGAAGGGAACTATGTATTCATATTTTGCATATTATTCCAATTTCTCATATTATTCAAAAATGGAAATGAGTCTGGGGACATACCTTGGTTTCGAGGCTGCCAAGGTTTCTTCTGTGCAATGAAGTAGGCCAATTCCACCTCTGGAGTTGATGCCTATAGGACAACCTTCACTTAGGGAAGTGAGGGACATTCTTTTGTGTCGTGGTTCAGCTTGCATAGCTGACACACCTCTACTTTATCAAGAAGGCACTCCCTTAGAGGATGGTTCTTTCTACATCGAGGGCAGAACACACCTAGTGTGAGGTCCTCCACTGCCTATTTTTGTTTCTCCTTCAGGACGTCGATCTCCGAGGAGATAGAGCTCATCATTTCTATTTTAAAATTTTCAAGGAGATTTCCTATCTCTGCATGGGTGGCTCCTCCATTAGATGACTTCTGATTTCTGTCAAAGACATCCCGTTCTAGCTTATCCCATTTGTCCTGCCTGTTGTTCCTGGAAGATCCCATGGAGTACTTCTTACATAATTCCACAATCTTGCCAAAATATTCCTTGGAGATATCTCCCTTTCCAAGCAAGTTTAACATATCTAAACAATCATCCCTAATCCCACGAAGCAGGATTATCTTGAGCACATCTAGCCCCATGTTCGTCTGCCCAGCTTTTTGCACGTTGTATAAAATCCTTTCTACAAAATCTTCCAGACTCTCGTCCTCCTTCTGCACCATTTTGAACAATTCTTCTCTTTTGTCCTTGGTGTTGCAATATTCTTGATATTTCTCCAGGAATACCTGCTTCATTCTGTCCCAATTAGCGATAGTTCCTCCTCCTAGGCTCATGAACCAGCGTAAGGCGTTGTCCTTCAGAGTGGAAGGGAAGAGTTTTAGATCTTGTGCATCGGTGACGTAATCATAGCTATGACAGAGGATATCGAATTCGAAAAGGAATTCGTCTGGATCTTCTGCCGCTCTTCCATGGAAGCGAGGCAACACTGATGGTGAGATATTTTTCATAGGGGCTATCCCCTCTGGCTACTGAATCAGGAATTACAGTGTAGCCATCATTCCTTTAGGCAGGGAGTGATTTTCATGATGATAATTTTCCTCCATTGCCTCTTCCTCGTCAGATTCGTGTCTGTTACTCATCTCCTCTTCGGTTTTCTCCTCTTCTTTCGTTCCTGCGTTCTTTTCTTCGTTCTTTTCCTCTTTCTTTTCCTCGTTCTTTTCTTCGTTCCTCCACTGATCAATAATATTTTGGTGGAACTGTGTCCACTCTTCTTCAGTTACAACCTTCCCATAAATGTGGTAGATTGGGACTCTACCAGTTGGTCTAGTTGTACTAGCTTTGTCCTCTTCTGCAGGGATATTTGAGGAAGTCGCGGCTGCTCGTGTGTTCTCCACTATGGATCCTGATGCTGGCGCCCCAGGATCGGCAGGGTCTCTTCTGATAGGAGTCTCTTGATGGAGAGACCTGGTGGATGAATTAGTTCTATCAACAAGATCGTCAATGAATGTCCTTCTGCCCAATTGTGGACCTCGACCGCGACCCAAGCCACCTGCACTGTTAGTATTTTGTGGGGTTTTGGGAGTTTAAAGATGATCACACTTTACCCTTCTCGTATTCATGCAACCCAAATCATTACAACAAAAGAAAATAGAAAAGACTGAGTAGAAACAATTACAAAATGCAACTGATGATGGTGTTTAATATTTATCCTTCCTCGGCAATGGCGCCAAAATGTCGAGCACCCTATATGCAAGTAGATTGCTACCAACGTACAGAGTGTACAATATTTATTGTCAACCCAGGAAAGTCTTGTATTTCAAGGACAAAATGCACAGTATATGCTTAAACACAAAGTCACTGCAATTGAACAATACTATCCTCTGTTCAACTATGCTCATCCCAAGAATCTGTGTAATCCCACTTATCTTCTAAATGCTACAATCACAATTACCTTTTGCTATACTTTAATCTAGAAATGGAAAGATAAACATAACATCCAATTTACAATTGCAGATGAAAGGAAATCCTATTCGCATCCTTGAATAATTAATTCACCTATTCAATCGAATTACTCTAGAAAACCACAAGCATAAATTGAATATTGATCTAGGAATTCAAATGCAAAGATTGAGTCAGCTACTCTAAGAAACTGAAGTGCAAGAATGAGATTCAGTAATCATAACAATAAAAACAAGTTGCAAAGATTCATGGAACAACAACTAAAGATCTCAGGATGAACAAAGCTATTACAGTTACCACACGAATGGCATAAAAGGTAATTATCTACTCAGTCGACTGTCAAACTATACCACTATAGATCTTCAAGGAACGCAATCGCAACACACTGTAAATCAATACTTACTACAGCTGCTTATGAAAGGAATATAATCAACATAACATCACATGAAAAAATGAATTAAAAAGTCCTAATTTAACTCAGCAATCTCTGTGGAAGGCGGGCCCAACCTTCACACAGAGATGCTGGCTGAACAGGTGAAGAACTCTTAAATCAGAAGTAACTCCTTGTATTAAAAGACAGAGTGGTTACACACTTCCTCCTCACCGCTAATACAGTAAATGAATTATATGTTCAGCAACCCCCTGGGTCGAGACAATTCTCCATATTTATACCATGTGGATCATAACATTTGATCCTATTATGGGGAAGCCATGAAGATCTATGATCTTTAGGTGCCCTAAATGATGGTAGCTGTTATAAACGTGGCATGATAAGAAAATAGAAAGCACAGGAAAACTGTCAATCGCCTTAGGAGTAGCAATATCTTCTGATCACAACTACACCCGAGTAGCAACGTACTAGGGATCTCCAAATATGGCACATTCTGTTATAGCTTCCTCGTCACAGCTCTGTCCAAGATATTGCATTAGAACCGCCTGCCTTGGGTAATGATAGGATGGCTGAGGATCAACTTGGGTCGTGAATATCCATCCTTTTCGAGACTTGGTCAGCCCAATCTTCCTACAGTCCACTTATCTCAAACTACCTTTATAAACCATAATATGTTAGCACATTTGAGAGATACACAGCTTTAATTGTCACAATCATAAGTATTAATAAAATAAAGCAATGACCAGTCATACCTTGATAGTTTGAAGAGTAGAGTGGGGATAACATGTCTGATTGGTATGCTGAATGGGGCAGGATAGGGGAAGAAGAGGTAATTAAGGGTGGTTAAAAGAGGCCATTTCTGGGCTCAACAGATGGACATGACATGAGATGCATTCACTATCCAACCAGCTTTCTATTTTACCTTTTCATATGTTGAATGTTATACATGACTATCTCCACAACAACTCGCATACATACATGACTATCTCCATAGCATCCCGCGTACTGTACGTGAGTATATTCATTGCAACCCGTGTACAGATCTGTACGCGGGTTTCCTTTATAGCAACTCACGTGTCACACGCGGATTTCCAGTATCAATACTCGCGTACACATCCATTCTACATTAAAAATAATAAAACACGTTTAATGGAGATTTGTTGAGCCCTAAGCATTAACTATCTCAAATGTCTCAACCTCCTCAACCTTCGAAACTGCTCTATTTCCTAAAGTATAAATAGAGGCCTTGGGGAGGGAATTAATCAATCAATCTTGGAGAGCAAAGTTATGCTGGTGGTATATCTTCATAAGTCTTTGGAGCAATAGAACTCAGAATCCTTTGGTTGCAGAGGAGTCCTTGTTTCAGGCGTTGGGTTGTACACTTATCTCATTCACTATTGTTAATAAAGAGAATTCTTCTTCCAACTTTGTGTTGAGTCTCTTTCATGTATCATTGTTTGATGAATATTTTTGATTAAGCACTCTATATATTATTAATCTAACTTGTCATATATACATGTACAAGATTTTACTTGGAGAATTGTCTCTTTGCAGGTGAAGGAGGTGCATCCCTGAAATATTTGGAGAGAATCAGAGCAGTAGAAGACAAAGCTTGGATCAACCGTTGTTAATCAGGTGAGTCCACCATATCTTCCTATTTCCTTTCTGTACTTTAAAGCTGATTGTCTGCAACTTTTAGAAGTAGGTTGGTAACCCCAGGCCCTAGGTTACAAGGGTGTTTATAACTGAACAACAGAACTGGTGACTCCACTGGGGATCCCATACTGTTGTGGGTTAAATCTGTTTACCGTTTCCCAGTCTTTGCCTTGATTGTATGTGTGGTCTCCTGTCTTGGTTCATGCTTAGGGTAGTGTTTGAAGACCTTCAAAAATTTCTCTTTTTATTAGAAAATTTTATACCTGTACATGGGTTGCTCTTGCATACAGTAGCATACAGAGGCCTGCGTACATGGGTTGCTCTCTAGGATAGTCACGTACAGTACGTGGGTTTCCCTTGTACACAGTCGCGTACAAGCCTGAGTATTCAAATTTTTGGGTTAGGGTTTGCTTGTCCCTGTCCCTTTATAAAGATTGTTTGCTGGTTGGTCTTCCTTATAAGCATTGCACTGTGAGTTTGATGACCTTGTTATCCATACCTTGTGCTTTCTTGTAAAGCCCTTGAGTTCTTATTGTTTGGATTGTCTTCTGTTAGCAACTTGAAGTGGATTTTCCTGTTTGGGTTATAGGTTCGAGTGTTGGTTTCCTGAATCAGTGATCAGGGTTCTAGGCACTGTGTATCCTTTCTATGTTCGGGTAGTATTTGGTTTGCCACTTGCCTTTGTGTGATCTCAGTGATTTCCTTTGTGTGATCTCAGTGATTTCCTTTCATTGTGTCCGCCGAAGCTAAGGTTCCAAGTCTTCCTTAGGTGGTTGATCCTTGGTCTTTTAATCTGTTTACTTCATTCTGCTTACTTTATACAGTTAGTTTAATTCAAGCATACTCAAGTTTTGTGCATTTAGGTGCATAGTAGTCTTTGAGCATTTTAAAAAGTGAAAAGAAAACATTTAGAATCTTTTACATTTGATTTTGCACAGAGTAGTTTTATTTTTAGTTTTTAAAATATAATCTCAAAAAACTACAAAAGATATAGTCTTAGTGTTCTCTTTATCATTGCATTTTCATCAATTTATATTTACAAAAAAAGAAGAAGAAAAGAATCTTGTTTTTTAGAAATGGTAATTTGCTTTGGAAATATACACCTTTGTTTTACATTTCTTATCAAGTCAAAAACATCATAGTCCTTCACTCCACTTCCTTCTGAGTAAAAAATAGCCCTTAAAATGAACGCAACAATTAAAATTTATTAGTAATTTTTATTTTTTAGGGCCATACACCTACTAGCTTAGGCTCGACTTGTGGGATAGGAAGTGTAAACATCCCATAAGTTTTAAAATTCAGACATAGTGGATTATCGATAGGTAAATCCTTCTCTTTATCAATAGTATCTGGGAAGCTCCTCTCAAACAGGAGTCAAGCACGAGGCCGCTTGGAGGCATTGGACTGAGGAGATAACCCTCTGATTCCTTGTCGAAACATAAATCAAGACTTTTATGCATTTGGGGATTCTGTCCTAGATAGAGTTTTGGGCTCAGCTACCTTGCCCATGCGTACGAGTTAGGCTTGCGACTGTCCCCCCAGACTGTTAGTATAGTTAAGGTAGCCTCTAGTCTCTTGACATCTAGAGTTCATACATAAGTAAACCGGAAGGCTATTTCTGATTTCACCTTGGACAGGCTTGGAAGGTAACCCTTATTGAAAGTGTAGGAGGGCGATGGGTGATTCCTCCGCTTGTGCCTAAGAACCTCTTCAAGGACGCCAAGTAACTGTTTTTCAGCTTTCTTCAGGAAAGCATATATTTTACCCTTGCTGACTGTTGAGACTTTAGGTGTTTTCGTAGTGATTGCTCTGTGGTTTGTCTGTTTTTAGCCGACCTTAGGGTTTGAATTTTCAAATTTAAAATCGTGGAGGACCAACCTATAAGAAGGTCATGAAGGTTGCAAAACCTTCCTCCTCTCATCACATTGGAACCTCCACCTCCACCTCAAAGGCGGAGATTGGACATAGACGGTTCATTTGAACCGATAGGAGTAAGTGAAGGTCTGGGTGAACTAGCCCTTAGGGCTAACCGCTTTGATTTTAATACAGTTGAGATAGATGACTTGCAGGCTAACAAGTTTGCAAGGAATTTTAATACACCCTTGACTGACTTAAACGATCCTGTGATCGTCTAGGTTAGGCATTTTGATTCACCTGTTTTAGGTGTCCTTGTGGGCAGGATAATGTCTTTTGCGGGAGAAAGTTCTTTTTTTTTTCACCTCATCCATTTCGGCTAAAGGGGCACTACCTCCCCTGGTAAGTTCCCCTAGATATAGCATACCTACTACGCCATTAAATCCAGTGAGCTGGGTGGTTCAACCGTTGGTTCCCACAATCCTAGTAGGTGCTTTTGGTGGCATGGTTACTAGGATTCCTAGTATCCCTACTGTTCCTTCCTCCTTCACACACACTGCCCAGAGCGGCCCGATAGGATTCTCAGCTTTCATCCAAGGATTTCCTTGGAATGGGGTGAATATTCCTCCATCCACTCCATACGTAGGCACATCACCTTCTTATGTAGGAGTGCCGTTTGGAAACACTACCTATTATGGGCAAGGTTTTCAAGCTCCGGTCTCGGCCCCGTTCACAAGCTCTCCCTTTTCGTTGTTTAGTGGAGGGATACCTACTCTTGTTTTCAAACCCTAGTTTCGACTGGGACGGCCTGAACCTCTTATACTGCACCTACCACCCACAATATTGTGGCTTATGAATGGAATCCATTTCAAAGTAATCCATCCACTTCGCAACCTGTGGCATGGGGCAACCCCACCTTTACATATGGGAATTTGGGGGCAAGTCCCTCTAATCCCCAGAATGGCACTTTTAGTGCTCTGGTTCGACCCAAGCTTATGTTCTTGGCAACGTTAAACTTTCCAGATTTGTCTAAATTGATGAACGACCCAGTGAGGCATGACCCCTCGTGGCCATCTGTTCCCACCAAATTGCCATCGGACATCCAAAAATTCGAGGGCAAAGTTGGTGAAGATCTTGGGGCTCATGCCACCACTTTTCATTTATGGTGTTCTTCTAATTCATTGAATGAAGATTCAATTAGTTTTAGGTTGTTCCAAAGAACCTTAATGAGTATTGCAACAAAATGATACATTGAGTTTCCTTCTGGTGCGTTCAGTAGTTTTGGGGATTTGGCTAGTGCATTCCTTAGCCACTTTCAGCTTCCGGTCTGATATGACTTCAGAATGGACTTGTTATCTACCTTCAGGTAGAACAAGGCTACCCACATCTCGGATCACATCCAAGAGTGGAGGAGGCGAAAGAGCCTTATTAAAGCCACTATTCCTCCTGAGTTTTTACTAGAGTGGTTCCTTAAATCCTTGTTGCCTTACATATCTAAGGATGTATCCACTTCAGGAGTGACAAATGAAGAAGAAGCCATTCTCAGGGTCAGCAATTGGATTTGATTTATTTGCAATCTGGGATCTTGTATGAGATTATCCCTGAGGCATTGAGGCCTACCCATGATGTAGAGAAACCTAAGCCTGGACCCCATGCCGATGGTGTGGCTAGGTCTGTAAACTCTCCCACTGTAGAATATTTGGCCAAACAGCTCCATCAGCTATCCGTCAAACATTCTATGGCGGAGGTAGCAAAGGCTTCCCCCTCACCCCAAAATGCAAATGTTTTTGCACAGACCTCTCAGAAGGGCAATCAACAGCCCGGTGGGAAGAAGAAGAGAGGAAAGAAAGGGGAGGGAAATCAAAACAAGCAGAAACCTGCAAATAGTGCTGATGGGGGAAAGAAAGAAAAAAAAGTTAAAATTCCCATGTAAGTTGTGCCATGAGGATCACCTCACTCACCTTTGTCCCCTTATGGAACAAGCCCAGAAGCTGCTAAAAGCTCAACAACCAGTTGTCCTGAAGGATCCTTTTCCCCAAGGGAAGAATTATGCTTCAGCTTCTAATGTAGCAGGGGGCACTTCAAATACCCTTGACCCCAATTATATCAACATGGTTCGATATTTGACTTTGCTACAAACTAGGAATAAAATCTATGAAAAAGAGACTTCTGAGAAGGGTAAGTCTATAGGTGAAACTTCCAATCCTCTCACGATCGAGAAGCCTATTGAAACTATGCCTAAGATACCAAAAGGTGTCTTTAAGAAGACCTTGCATAACCCTAATGCTAGGATTGCTTCAAACTACTCCGTGGTTGAATACTTAGCCCAAAATCCTTGTGCAATGTCAGCTTTAGAGGTGTTACAGAGCTATCCCGCCCAGCGGGATGCCCTCTTAGCAGCCTTAGGCGGCATGGACTCGTTGAGTCTCATGGTGAAATTTCACTTGTCTGATGTTAAAATTCACCTACCTTACCATGTAGCCTTATCAATAGATTTCATCCATGGTGGAAAGACCATTGGAAGGGTAGTTGTTGATGAGGGTGCTTCTACATACGTTATGTCCTTGTCATGTTGGAAAGCTATCAGATCCCCAGAGCTGGTCCCGTCAACACACTCTACTTACTGCTTTCGATGGAAGGTGATTCTGTCCACATGGTATCCTACCGAATTTTGAAATTAAGATGGCAGGGAAATCAGTGTTTGTTGAGGTGGAAGTGATTGATGCACCTTTGGACCATACTTTTCTTTTGGGAAGAAGTTGGACTTATGCCATGTTCGCTATTGTGTCAGTCGTCTTTCGGGTGGTAGTATTTCCACATGAAGAGAAGTTGGTTAGTATTGACCAACTCGATTTTACTCGAAAAGGCCGCATGGAGACCAATGAGTCAGCTCTGCCATTGGTTGATCAGGTCAAACCTACTACACAGAGCTTGGGGGCTAGAATGTACACATCACTGATGGGCACATTTGATCTTCTAGCCCCGATTAACTATATAGGTTCTACTAGTGTGGGGAAGTCCATAGCCACTGTTGTTGATAGGACTGATCCTTGGGTTCTCCCTTTCCCCCCATGAACTGGAAGTGCCCTTATGGACAGTGGAAGTGGCTTACCAAGCTATCACTCAAACCACTGTTGATCCCGTTCCAGACCCTCTCACAGTCTTAGAGGACCTGGAAGAAGTCTATTTGCCTGCTTGGGCAGAAAACACATTGCATTCTACAGATTGTTTAGATATGGTTTTACCTTCTGGTGAAGCCATTATAGAAGCCATGTGCGGATGTGATAAGATTTGCAAATATTTTCATCATCGATCCTACTTTTTTCTAGAGCTAAGCAGGATAGAGAATCAAGAGTTTCAAATGAGACTAACAGATGATGTTGACACACCCATCAATCCCTTACCAAGGGAAGGAATGTTTGCCGAGGGGAATATGGAAAATATTTCCACTACTATCCCTATCAACATCTCTGTAAATCCTGACATTGTGGAAAATATACATATCAGTGCAAACTGCTCTCCTAAGGAGATTACAATCTATACGTCCTTGTTCAAGGAATTCTGTGACATTTTTGCCTGGTCATATGAGGAGATGTCAGATATTGATCCATTGATAGTTGAGCACAAGATCTGAACATACCCTGATGCTAAACCTGTTTGGAAAAAGTTAAGACCTGTTAACCTGGGTAAAGCAACGGCTGTGAAGGCTGAAGTTGAAAAACTGTTGAAAGCTGGTTTTATTTATCCCATAGCTCTGACAGAATGGGTATCCAACCCAGTTCCTATTGATAAGAAGTAAGGGATCATATGCATCTGTACTAACTTTCAAGATTTGAATAAAGCCTATCCTAAGGACAACTATCCCATGCCATTTATAGATCAAATTATAGATGCTTGTGTGGGAAGTGAAGTTTTCTCGTTTATGGATGGTTTCTCTGGATACAATCACATTCAAATAAAACCGGAAGACCAAGATAAAACTGCTTTCATTTTTCCTTGGGGTACCTTCACGTACAAAAAAATTCCCTTTGGATTGAAAAATGTTGAGGAAACCTTTCAATGGGTAATGAACTTTTCCTTCCATGATATCAAAGCCATTGTCAAACCTTACCTTGATGATCTACCTACACATTCTCGTAAGAGGATTGACCATCCAGATCACCTAAGGTTGATATTTGAGTGATGCAGATACTATAAGATCCGCTTGAATCCCCACAAGTGTGTGTTCTGTGTTGAGTCAAGGAGACTGCTCGGATTCATTGTCTCTAATAGAGGCATTCAGGTGGATCCATTAAAAGTAGAGGCCATTGTAAATCTACCTCCTCCTCGTTCTACCAGGAAACTTTAGAGCCTGCAAGGAAAGTCCAATTTTCTTCAACGTTTCATTGTAAACTATGCCAAGATTACCAAGGGTTTCATGTGCCTGCTAAAATAGGACACCCCATTTGTATGGGATGAAACTGCACAACTCCCTTTCAAGGCATTGAAAAAATCTTTGTTGTCAACACCTTTACTGCGTCCGCCAGATTACTCTAGGGATTTTATATTGTATCTGGCCGTGTCCGAGTCAACCATCCATTAGAGGAAATTTGAGGTCTAAAATGGGCCTCCTAAGGAAAATAATAAAATAATATTTAAAATAATAAAATAATAGTTAAAATAATAAAATAATAGTTATTAATTTTGGAGGAAGAATGAAAAAACTACTTTTTTGTGTTCGTATGTTTGACATATCTCATTGTGTTTTTACTCAAATTCTGAGCGGGAGAGCTTGTTGGATGCGAAATTTAATTCCACATCCAACAAGTACCCACATTGCATACTTTTGATGGACCCCGCTCCCCCCAAAACAAGAAATACCTGAAAAAAACGTGATGATGATGTCATCATCATGTTTTTTCAGGTATTTCTTGTTTTTGGGGTAGCAAGCTCTGTAAAAAGTATGGAGTGTGGGTACTTGTTGGATGTGAAATTAAATTCCACATCCAAAGAGCTCTCCCACTTGAAATTTGAGTAAAAACACAGGGAGATATGTCAAAAATACGAACAAAAAAAATAGTTTTCTTTTATGACAAATATGTCAATTCAACCATTATGGTTGACTCATTTTATTGAAATTCTATTGGTTCTTGAATTCCAACTCACAAAATTTATTGTTGGCGCGTTTTCTTATAAGGCCCATTTTAGACCCCAAATTGCCTCTAATGGGGTAGTCCTGGTCTAGGAAGACGATAAGCTCCAGGAGTATGTCGTTTACTATCTTAGCTGTGCTTTACCCAGACCTGAACTCAGGTACTCCCATGTCGAGAAATTGGCCTTAGCAGCTGTCTATGCTGTTAAGAGATTACATCACTACATCTTATTAAGGACTACGATAGTAGCGGCAGATGTTGATCCTTTTCAATATGTTTTGTCCCGATGCATTGTTGGAGGCAAATTCAACAAATGGATAGTCATTCTCCAAGAGTTTGACTTGGATTTCCAGTCTGCTAATTCTAAAAAATCCTTAGTTTTTGTTGAGCTTATAGCAGAATTTCCAACTGAAGAAGATGTAGTCATTGAAGAAGACTCATTCCCAGATGAGCATATCTTCTTAATATCCACCTCTGACCCCTGGTATGGAGATATACTTATATATCTCTAGACTTTGAAGTATCCTGCAGCTTCGTCGCGGGAGGAATGATGTAAATTACACCTTCATGCTAAGAACTACCTCATCATAGGAGATACTTTATATCGTAGAGGGGTAGATTTCATTTTGCGTCGATGTCTTACCCATGAGGAAGTGGAGATTGTCCTGAATGATTGCCATAGTGGAGCATGTGGGGGTCATTTATCTGGGTTAGCAACGACCCAGAAGATACTACGTGCCGGTTATTTCTGGTCCACGATATTTAAGGATTTTGTGGAAGTCATGAAGCACTGTCATCCGTGTCAACTTTACACCAGAAAAATGCGGTCACATCCTGCTCTGTTATTTCCTGTTGTCTCAATGGGCCCCTTCATGGAGTGGGGGATTGATTACGTGATGTGTAACCCAACCTTTGCTAGGGGGCACAAATATATCATTGTCACTGTGGACTATTTTACGAAATGAGCAGAGGCAATGCCCACCTTTAAAGACGATGGGGAAACATCAACTTTCTTCATGTTCAATCAGATTATAGCACGGTTTGGTATACCCAAGGTGATTGTCACTGACCATGGCAGTCATTGTCAAAATAACATGATGGAGGAACTGACCACTATGCTTGGATTCATACAAGAACATTCATCTTCGTACTATCCTCAAGCTAACGGTCAGGTTGAGGCTGTTAATAAAACTTTGAAGACTATCCTCAAACGTACTATTAATGCAACCCATTCTAACTGGCATATCATGCTATACCTCGCACTTTGGGCATACCAAAACTAATGTAAAAATTGCTACGGGTTTCTCCCCCTTCCAACTTGTTCATGGAGTGGAAGCCGTTACCCTGGTTGAATGTGAAATCCCGTCTTTGAAAATAGCTATTCATGTGTTACCCGATACGACAGAGCTTGAAGAACATATAATACACTTAGAACATCTTGATGAGCAGTGTAGAGATGCACTGATAGCAAATCAAGCTCACAAAAATAGGGTCAAAAGCCAATATGATAAGTCGGTCAAGCCTCGGATTTTCTCTGAGGGGGAACTTGTTTTGCTCTGGGACCAAGACAAAGAACCCCTAGGGGTAGGAAAATTCAAGGCCATGTGGTTGGGGCCTTATGTCATGTCAAAGTTCTTAAAGAAGGGCACATATGAGTTTATTGATTTTGATGGGAATAAGCTACCTAATCCTAGAAATGGGCTCTACCTAAAAAAGTACTATGCTTAGGCTTAGCGCTTTTTCTTGTATTTTATTGTATGTATTTTTATGTACACTAGTTCATCAGTTTGTGTTTTTTATACCATCTACTGGTTGTTTCAGATGTCTTCTGAGAGGTTTGTAGGTTTTGTTGATGGTGCCATTCACCACACTTGTAATCTAGCTTCAGCGGCATGGGTCATTTATTCTCCCTCAAGACAGTTAGTTTCCTCAGGAGGCGCTTGCTTAGGTCTTGCTTCTAATAATGTCGCTGAGTATAGGGCTGTAATTGAGCTTCTATGGGATGCTTTGTCACGTGGTATCACTCAGCTGGAAGTTCGACTAGACTCTCAAGTGGTGGTTTCCCAGCTCAATCGAGCTTATCAGGCGTGGAACCCTATTCTATTGTGTCAGTTTATGCAAGTTAGGTTATTGGAAATAAA
>LPNX010663154.1:294599-309402 GCA_001517045.1 Pseudotsuga menziesii | reverse complement strand
TATATATATATGTGAATATTTGTCTATAGATAGGTCAAGTCTTTGATCCTCAGATCCAGTCATAACTGTATAATATACAAAAAATATACAAAATATGGATCATAGTCCATCAAATGCCCTAGATCTAAGCAGGAACACCCTGGTCCCCCCAGTCTCCCTATACTATGGCTTCTTCAGCCTCTTCGGCTTCAACAGCCTCAACAACATCTATGTATACTAAAACTACTCTGGATACCTGCCTCAAAAGGCGTATCCAGATAGTTGGAACTCCAACCACAAACTCCTGCATGACGGCTGGGATGTGCTCTATCCACAAGGTGGGTACTCTCTGGGTAAGCCTAGTTAGCTTCCCCTCCAGAACCCTCATAAGCCCTTGGTCTTCGCCTAAGACATGACACACATACATGCGTGGATGCCCTTCAGGGCGGACTGGTCCAATATCTGCATTTTGACATGTTTATAGGATTAGAACTCTTATACATATGTATATATGTATATATTTAAAATTCATAAAAATTTTGAAAACTTAAAAAATAAAAATTACCTAGCTCTCCCCATGCTCCTCCTGGAGGGAGGACAAGGTCTGGATCACCATGGAAATTCATCCTAGCATATGGAAACTACTCCAGTGCTGGCAACTACCACTCCCACCAAAAGTAGAAGTCACCATCATATACACTCTGCACTAAGCCACCTCCTCCCTGGCAGAGGAAGATATCTCCCCATCTACTCAGCCTAGGCTGATGAGGAGAATGAATTGGTAGGGGTACTACAGGGCTCAATCTCGACACTCTCTCTCGAAGAAGGAAACTAGTATGCTAGAATATCCAAAGTTATTCCTCCTTCCTCTCTTGCAGTCGGAGAGTTGTTTTCTCAAAATCAGGATAACTCTCGAGCACCAATCATATAGGCCCCCTTGCATGCAATCCACTGCCAACCTCATCTAGTTTCGTGTAGCGAGATGAAGAGAAGATGATCGTGCATCCCTCACTATGGTACTTGTCAATACCTGTAGAGGAAGATCACATATGTGTACAATAGGGATGCAACTCCCTCTCTTTTGGGTACCTGGTGTGCAGTATATATCAATTTATTTTTGGACACTCAGAGGGTCACCACCTCTGCTGATGCCCTCCAAATTGACTGGATCTCCTCATCGTGATAGACTGGCAATGAAATATATATCCTTTGAAGTAATCTCCATGGATTCACCTTGAAGGTCGAACATGCCTAAATCATGATCCTAGTAGTTTATCATGAACTCTAGCAGGTGGACATTGGCCCGCATAGGTGATGTGCAAATGAATTTCAACAACCCACTTGACCATAAAAAATTCACAGTGGGGGCACTTTGGAGTGCTTTTTGGTCCATATCCTCATGCTCACACTCCCTCCACTCAAGCACCATCTTCAAACCTAGTAAAACAAACATTGCAAACCTTTAGTTTCATGAAAAAATTCAAAATTTTGACCCAAAGCACTATTTTATCCCCTCACACAGCGTATGTGACTGTCTAGTTAGTCATGTCACGTACTGTACACAACTGTCCTTCAGGGAAACCCGCGTACAAAAAGCATGTACGCGAGTTTCAATATAGCGAACCAGCATACACAACGTTCCTTGCTTAAGGGCACTCAAAAATATAAAATTTGGACTTAATTTTGAAATTTGCTAGGATCAAATTGAAGACCTTGGGTTGTAGTCTTAACTGACACTTGCGGAATTGGATTTGGTCCACCGAATTGTCCACACCGATCAACTGAAGGTAGAGGTGAAAACTTGTCTTTTATGGCTAAAATTCAAAATGGTGAGTTTTATTTATGTTTTTGAACTATTTATAGAAATACAATTTCTCAAGTGGGTTTTTTCCTATAGTTCATAATTCACTAAACTAATACCATATCTCTTTTTTCCTTGTAACAAAGGTGTTTTTTGCTCATATAGGGTGGTTTTTTGTCGTTTCACATGCATTTTGCATCTATACTTACTCCATCTTAAACTTAGCAATCAACATTTTAACTACGGACTATGGTATTTTAAAGCATTAGCTCCTTGTCTTTACCATTGTTCTTCCGTGGATAGGGCCTTCCTCTCATGAGTATCCTCATTTAGAACCAATGTTGTCTTTCGATACTCATGCTGCAGCTATCTTAGGTACAAGGGAATCCTCGTAGCTAATTTTCACGCCAAATGGAGCCTCTTTTTGGTCTCTTTTTACAAGCTATCCCTTTATAGGACTCCCTGCCTTTATGGAGTTTCTTTAGGCCCAGATATGACTCCTCAAAACAGACTTGAATGTCGAGTTAACTTGTCCGTTCAAGCTCGTTAAGAATATGTGAATGGGCATCTGCATTGGTGGTAGGTTATCTCTTTCTTGGACCATGTGGAATAGTACGAGAAAGGATCACTCTCTTTTCGACAGAATTGAGAAGAGTATTCTCAAGCATGGCTTTATCACTTTTCCAAACCTAAGGGACTAAATTTACGAAAAAGGAACACCCAGTATGAGATCAGTTTTCTCTTTTTCGTGCTCTGGACCTAAAACATGGAAAACATTCTAAGTGTACTTTATGTCTTTGTCATGCTCGTTAAACACTAAAGAACAATGCATCGAGTTTATTGTTGTAAGCCCCATTTCTCGTACTCAGATGGATCTTTCCGAGTGATCTTGCTTTCCTTCACACTCATAAAACTCAAGCTATATGCTGCTCTCAAAGGAGCGTTGAGTAGGTGGTAATTTAATCTTTTTCGGACCTCCGTGACTAAGTACGAAAAAGGTTCACCTTTTCTTCTACGGAAGTTAAGAGAGTTATTTTATGGTATGTTTTATACTTTTTCGGCCTCAGGAGACTAAATTGGACGAGAAAGGACCCCCCTGGAGTCTTCTTTGGAGTTTTCAGACTCTCTAAATGTGAAAACATCAATTGAGCATGTACTATTTTGGGCTCACTAAATCCACAAATCAGTGACACTATCAAACATTATTCTCTCTTCTCTTCAAGCTTGTTAAAAAATGAAGAGAGATCTGAGTTGACTTTCCTGGACTTGTTAAAATTTAACAGGGAAGGTAAGGAAGAATTTTTCTCTTGGTTTTCAGTTAGTGGCAGCATGTCATCCTTGAACATAGCACTCTCTATTTTTTCCAATACCCATGTCTCAGTGTTCACTTTCAGTTCATATATTACTTTGAGTTTATTACTCCTCCTCTTGTTAGTTCTACCTAGGGAATCTGATTATGTCTCTTACATGATAGATAAGTCTGGTTGTTCTATCTATAAAGTTAAAAGCTTCCTTGGGTCATTTATGTGTCGTGCTCACTGTTCAAGGAATTAACTCAATGTCTGATCTATATCTTGATCCCATCATTGTCGTATCTATTATCACTTGTGTCTCCCTTCCTTTACCCAGTTCCTAGTCACTCGTGTGATCCGTTGGAGGATCTATTTCCTTCCTTATCACAATATGGTTCCGCATCAGCACTTCCTAACGATGAAGACCTAGAGTTTTGACGATTGTACCTCAGGATTCACTTTCATTATTGGTGAATTCCTTTGATTCAGTTGTTGATTATCACCTATTGATTGACAATCTATTGAATCCACTCCATGTTCGACTTCAACCTACATTTATTCACATGGCTTGGATTGTACTGGTTCTTTGGGATTGTTTATGAAGACCTTAGTTCTCTATTTATGGACTAAGTTGCACAAGATTATGTTCGATCCATTTACACAGCTTCCAGATCTTTGAAGACTCATCATTATTGTATATTGTGGCTTCGATACACATTTGTAATATACGCGGTCTTGTACCCGTATTATATAATGTACTCAAACATTGTCAAGGAGCTAGTGTTCCAGTACATTGAACATAGCATCCTCAGATATGACTTTGTATATGAAATTATTTTGTATTTGTTTCAGGTACTAGCTCTGCTCCATTGGATTTCTAAGTTCTCCAAAGATAATGATTATAATGTATTTCATCCATCGCTTCCCTCTAACCTCACACAATAGGGGGCATCTGTTATCAACCCAAATGGCACTTCTCCGTTCGAGTGCCGACACTTCATATGTTGGCACACAAAAGGACACTTATGGATTGAAGGTTTCCTAAACACTATAGATGGGCATGACATGAGATTCATTCATTATCCAACCAGATTTCCATTTTACCTTTTCATATGTTGAATGTCGTATGCGACTATCTCCACAGCAACTCGCGTACATACGTGACTATCTCCACAGCATCCCACATACTGTACGCGAGTATCTTCATTGCAACCCGCGTACATATCTGTACGTGGGTTTCCCTTATAGAAACTCATGTGTCATACACGGGTTGTCAGTATCAATACTTGCATACACATCCATTCGACATTAAAAATAATAAAAAATGATTAATGGAGACTTGTTGAGCCCTAATCATTAATTATCTCAACTGTCTCAACCTCCTCAACCTTCGAAACTACTCTATTTCCTAAAGTATAAATAGAGGCCTTGGGGAGGGAATTAATCAATCAATCTTGGAGAGCAAACTTATGATGATGGTATATCTTCAGAGGTATTTGGAGCAGTAGAACTCAGAATCCTTTGGTTGCAGAGGAGTCATTGTTTCAGGCGTTGGGTTGTACACTTATCTCATTCACTATTGTTAATAAAGAGAATTCTTCTTGCAACTTTGTGTTGAGTCTCTTTCATGTAACATTGTTTGATGAATATTTTTTATTAAGCACTCTATATATTGTTCATCTAACTTGTCATATATACATGTATAAGATTGTACTTGGAGAATTGTCTCTTTGCAGGTGAAGGAGGTGCATCCCTGAAAGCTTTGGAGAGAAGCAGAGCAGGAGAAGACAAAGCTTGGATCAACCGTCGTTAATCAGCTGAGTCCACCATATCTTCCTATTT
Source organism: Pseudotsuga menziesii (assembly GCA_001517045.1). Lineage (NCBI taxonomy): Eukaryota > Viridiplantae > Streptophyta > Pinopsida > Pinales > Pinaceae > Pseudotsuga > Pseudotsuga menziesii. The sequence goes on along the minus strand of LPNX010663154.1, from coordinate 304,488 downwards.
CCTTTTTGTACTTTAAATTTGATTGTCTACAAGTTTTAGAAGTACGTTGGTAACCCCAGACCCTAGGTTACAAGGGTGTTTATTCCTGAACAACAGCACTTCATCTAAAATCTTGTTCATGATCACGTTCTTGGAGTTCTCTTTTTCCCTATAGATGATCAAGTTGTAGACATGTTCACCAAGTCTCTTACAAAAGCAAAGTTTTCTAAAATTAAATCTATGTTAGGAGTTCAATAATTTATCATTAAGGGGGGATAGGCTCTAATGCCTCCTTCCTTCTCCTAATAGTGTCACTTTTGTAAATCCTTCAATCCTATCCCAAGTTGTTCTTAAGGGGGGATGTTAGGATATTTAGACACTTAGGAGTTAGTTAAGATCAACTTGTTAATATATCCATTATAAAACATGTGTTTCTTTAGTAGGCATTAGTATTCATTTGTAAATATCTAATCCGACGGTCACAATATGTTCTAGACATAGAGTGATTTGACGATTCATCTTCTCTTAGATCATACCTACAATTGATTCGTGGATTAACACTTGATTGGTCCATGATATCTATTTAAAAAGCATGGAGAGTCCTTGGCTAGTTGATTGATTATGAGAAGCTCATTTGTAACTTTCTTTATTTTGCATAATAAACTTCCTTAAGTAGCTATTCGGCTGGGGCCATGGAGTGTTTATCTCTCGAGGGTTTTAACCACGTCAAAACATCAGTGTGTGGATCTATGATTTGTTTGTGTGAGTGGCTACTCTTAGTGTTCAGTATTTTGGGAGTACCTTGTGAAACCAAACACAAGAAGAGGATGCTCAAAGGATGCTGGAAGAAGCTGAGAAGCAACTAGCCGAAGAGGCGCAAAGGAAAAAAGAAGAAGAATAAATATTACAAAGGGAAGTAGAGAAAGAGCGTGAAGAGAAGCTGAGGAATTGAGAAGGAAGGATCAAGAAGAAAATGACAGAGAGGATTTGGACCAGGACACTACTCAAGACAATCCGATGGATCCTTCTTCTTCATCTAGTGCCACAATCACAGGAGGTCATGTTCCTCTAACCAATCTTCGATTAGTTCCATTCACTCCATCCAAGCATCATGCAATGGCATTCTTGGACATGATATTCTTCTACGAGAACAAGAAAACCATTGTTAGAAGATCCAAAAAGAGATTAAATATTGATGATCAACCTGATGTGGTCATAGTGATCGAGAAGACTATCATGCAAGGCATAAATCAGGATCCCCAATTCCTAGAATCTATAAGCATAACGGTTGCGCTATCCAATGCAAATAATGTTGACAAGTTGGTAGGAGATTCTGAACATTATAAGGAAATAATGCTTAATATTAAGGACACTCTGGTCAAGGAAAGAGGATAATGATGAAATTTAAAGAGAAATCATGAGGCTCCAATATCTAAGAAGGAGAGTCTCCAAAATTAATATCAAGTCTTAGAAACAAAGAAGGATGCACTGAAGCTTTCAATTACAATCATGGAAGGAGAGAAAAAATATGTTGAAGACAAGATTGTGGAATTAGAAGCACATAAATATGCAGCAAAAAGACAAACAGAGGATCTAAGATCCCAGGTAGAAGAGTTGGAGGTACAAAGCATATCACTAGAGACTCGACTTAATACATCCAATTAAAGGAAACCTGATATCACTCCTTTTCATGATCAAGCCTGCCTAATCCAAAGGAATATTCATTAAGTATTATTAAAAATTGAAAAAGGAATATATAAGGTCAAGCAGGAAGAGGCAACGCTCAATGAGATTTCAGCAGTGTCGCTTGATTTCAGAACAAGGCTATTGACTTGGGTGGAATCCATTTCAGCATTTCCCACACACTTTCCTCAAAAGACAGCAGAAGGTTTGAATATAGAATTAGCACTCATAGATTTCTCCAACAAATCTTCTTTCATATTGACCACTGCAGTTGAAAGGACTCTGGAAATATTTACAGAGTTTTACAAGAAAATGCGCTTGGTTCATAATAAATGCCAGGCATCTCTGGAAGCAAAGATCAAGGACTTTCTAGACAAAGATCAGCATCTGAGGTATCTCCAAGACATATTGAATAAAGATGAACAAAAAATTTAGAAAATTGAAGGCATTAGTGAAGAAGTGGTTAAAACCTGAATTGCACAAGCCTCTCTTAGTAATTATCTCTTGGAAGACCTGTATAGAGTGACCCCACCAAAAATGGCAGAAGTGGAGTCACAACTAACAGTGCATGAGGTGACTGTAAGATTGCTGGAACCATTGGATTACCAAACTATTGCAGAAGACGCAAATGTGTGGGCAGAGTGCATCTCAAGACCAGCAAGACCCATTTGAAAATTTTATTTTCTATATTTTGACACTTTATGTAATTTATTATTTTATTTTCCTAGTACAAGGCACTTGAGGAAAATTTTTGAATTTGAAAAGTCGGGGTAGTCAAAGAGCCATTTGTAATAGTATGATAAATAGGAATAAAGGATAGAATAGAGAGGACTTTCACTAGCGCAAGTATGTAGAGTTATTTGTATGAAGAACTACTTTTTCTATGAATAAAGAGAACATTTTTTTGTTGGGGAAGGATTGCACATGCTTTTACGTGGATTGTATGGAGTGCCAATGTTGAATTGCTTCTTATTTAGATTCTATGCAAATGTGAGATCGTTCTAACCTTATGAATTATTTATGTAATGATGAATGATTTTGCTTTCTATTTGAAATCTTGTGCATGTATTGAGTAATGAATTCTGTAAGAAAGCAAATCTATCTTTGTTTATTTTTTTGCTTTAACTATGCATGTGGAATTTAAACAACTATCTTTAGAATTCAATATGAAGCATTACAGTACATTACTCTTTTCTATTAAAATTTTTCTCCCCTTGGGGATAGGATAGATTAGTTTAGAATAGACTAGAATACATTAGATTTGCTTAATTTAGAAGTGGTTGAGGAACAAGATTCACGTATGGTGAGAGTTAAGAACTTGCGTAGCTACTCTGAGTTTCTTGTTTATTAGTCACTTGCATTTAGTTTAGGCACTTGCATTTCATCCTTAAAAGATAAAATCACATAAACAATGGAATGGGTTGCAACCGTTAAAATACTTAAACATTTTAATCCTACGGTAGCCAGGCCGCTAGCCGGACGGGTTCCCCATACCAAACGGTGAATGATCTAGTTGGGATCACTTACTGGGGAGAATCCTTATTTCCGGTACCTGGGGATTTTCCAGGCATTAACAGAAGCATGAGGATGTGAATATATTATAGAGATTTGAATAAGAAAACTATAAAGAACCGGGACCCCATCACAAGAATTGATGAGTTAATGGATGAGCTACACGGGGATAAATTTTTCTCCAAGATTGACCTTCTCTCTAGGTATCATCAAATGAATATGAGGGAATAATACATACAAAAGAAAATTTTTTGTTGTCATTATTGTCATTTTTAATTCTTAGTCATGCCATTTGGATTTGACTAATGCACCTGCAACATTTCAATCTTGCATGAACATTGTGTTTGTAAAGAATCTTTGTAAGTATGTGTTAGTATTCTTTGATGATATTTGATATATAGTAAAGATTGGGATGAACACCTGCAACATTTAGAAGTTGTGCTAACTATTCATGTATGATAAGTTGTTCAAATGTGAGTTTGGAATGATTGAGTTGTTGTATCTTGGCCATGTGATTGGAAAAGAGGGGGTGAATGTCCACATGGAAAAGATCCAAGCTATTACTAATTGACCAAGCCCCAAGAATGTCACAGAATTGAGAGGATTCTCTGAGCTGGAATCTCTCTTAACTAATCTTACAAATAAATAATCCTTTTGTTGGTCATAGGAAGCTGAAAGAGCTTTCAAAAATATGAAATAACTCATGAGTAGTTTCCCAGTTCTTGCTCTACATTATTTCACTCAGCCATTTTTTCTTGAGTGTGATGCCTCTAGGGAAGGCATTGGAGCAATTCTCATGCAAAAAAAACACACAATTTCTTTTGAGAGCTGAAAGTTGAAACCACATGAAATACATTATTCCATATATGATAAAGAGATTTTGGCCATAATGTATGCATTGGCCAAGTTCCAATAGGATTTGGTGGGTATAAAGTTTGTGGTCAAAACTGATCACAACACCTTGAGACATTTGTTGACCCAAAATGAGCTTAACGACAGGAAAAAAAGTGGGTAAGTAAATTTCAATCTTATGAATTTGATATAGAGTACAAGAAAGGGAGGATGGACATAGTAGTAGATGCTATTTCAAGAAAACCAACGTTATCTTCCATGGAAGTTCTTATGGGTTGGAGAGATCAACTAGCCTTAAAGTACTCTAGTAATCAATTTGCATGTGAGTTAATAGATAGCTTAATTAGACATTATTTGTATAAAGTGTTGGATGGAGTCATCTATTATAGAGATATGATTTACTTGGTACCAAGATCATAATTGAACAAGAATATTTTGTAGGATTCTCATGATTCACCACTAGCAGGGCATCTTGGTTACCTAAAAAATTATCAGACGGCTAGGGAGAGGTTCTTCTGGAAGGGATTCAAATTGTATGTGCTAAGGTATGTGAGAGAATGTAACACATGCCAATAGAATAAATTTGAGCACACACATCTAGCTAGACTACTAAAACCACTTCCGATTCCATATAAAAAATGGGAGAGCATTTCAATGAACTTTATCACTAGATTTCCCAAGGAGCAAGGTAATGATTACATATTTTTTGTAGCATATAGGATTACTAAGTTTTCACACTTCTTTTTTGTCCCTTCCACTAATTTTACAACTCATATTGTTGATTTATTCTTTAAGGAAGTGTTCAAATTACATGGATTTCCAAAAACAATAATTAGTGACAGAGACAGTAAGTTTACCAATGCTTTTTGGCAATAATTGTTCAAAATGGTGGGGACATATTTTGATATCAGTAAAAGTTATCACCCCAAAAATGATGGCCAAATTGAGAGGGTCAATTAGTGGTTGGAAGGCTATCTTAGAAATTATGTCATAGGGAAGCAAAAGACGTGGATTATATGGTTGCATCTGGGAGAGTTCTGCTACAATACTACTTATCATATGCCAATAGGTATGTCTCCCTTAAAGGCCCTATATGGATATGAAGCCCCAACTTATGTAGATCATATTTTTGGAGAGAGAATATATCCAAAGGAAAAAGGACAGATTCAAGAGAGCCAATATATCTTGAGAGAACTCGAGGACAATTTGCAAATTGCTCAAACAAATGGAAAATGTATGCAGATAAGAATAGAAGTGAGTGGATATTTCAAGTGAATGACTTAGTGTACTTGATATTGCATCCTACAAACAATCATCATTGAAGAGAAAAGGGATAGACAATTTAAAACCATGATTCTATAACACATAGAGAATAGTACAGAAGGTAGGTGAAATTTCTTATGAGTTGGATCTTCCAGAGAGTAGTAAGGTGCATAATGTTTTCCATGTTTCATGTTTAAAGAAGGTAGTTGGGTAACAAGTAATAGGTTCAAAAGAAATTACACCCTTGGATGATGAGGGGTAGTTAATCCTAGTACCACAAAAGATATTGTAAACTAAAAAAGGAGACTAAGAAATAGAAGTATCAAGCAATATCTATTTTTATGGAAAGGGCTACCCAATGATGATTCTATATGGGAAACTGAACAGGTGCTTCAACACCCCGGATTACAATTGCTTGAGGATAAGAAATTTTTGGGAGAGGGGGGAATGTAATGTCCCTCCCATGTAGTATGATTGATGAGATGTTTTTCATAACCCCTAGTGACTCTAGCCTATGAGGGGTTAATTTTAAATAATAATAATAATTTCTCCTTATTATGCAATTTGTTAGATTTAGGAGATAGTTTGTTTTGTTTAAATTATTTGTATATGGATATAGTTGATTTTTTTTCTAAGTGGATGTGATAGGTGGAAAGGGGATAACATAATACCATGTGGACCCATTGATTTGTCACCCTAAATTGAAACTAGGAGTAAATCATGAAAGATAAAAAAAATACAGGAAAAAAAGATAGAAAGCAACATAAAACAATCAACCAGAAAAGCAAACACAAAGCAGGAAAGTGTTGGAAAAGATGTAAACATGAAAATAAAGAAACTTTAGGAAAGAAAGGATGGTGCAATTTCCAAAATAGAGAAAGGAATGTTAGTTTAAAAAGGAGGAAAGAAGGAGGGCACGATTTCTAAAGGGAGAAAATGCATGTGAGTTGGAAAGGCATGAAAGAAAGGATGAGAAAGAAAGCAAGTTTCCATTCATCTCATGAGGGAAAATTGGACAAGGAGCATTGGGTATCAAGGCACATTTCCTATAAAATAATAATAGCACACCCCTCTCACATCTTTTGTCAGTTTTATTTTGTGAATGAGTAATCTTTGACAGTTTTTCTCTAGGCTTGGAGATGTGCCCAAGCCAACTATGGGAGATGTTCCCCATCGTAATTGTTCCAGTTTTTTATATGTGATTTGAGATAATATTATTCATACATGAAGGCCTGAGTTTAAGGTCTAATCAATCCATTTTTATGAAGGATTCAAGCCATCCAAGTTGAAGCAAAGAGTTGTATGATTTGAAGGGGATTCCGATGGAGTTTTCAGCTAGGAGGAATTACTAGAAGGGTTGCACCCCTCATGTTAGAGTTATAAAATGATCCATTGATATTCATGAGCTATGTGATATTATTCATGAATCTATGGTTCTGATCCGTCACTTTTTTTCCCTCTTATTTATCTCTTTGAAGGATTTTTTTCCTATGTTGTAAAAATCATGAATTTGAGGTCTCTTGAATATTTGGGCCTATGATATTTAATTTGCTGATATAATTTTAATTAAGGCTCATAATTATACTATTAATAGAATATTAGATCTCTGATACATGTTTAATTTCAAATTTTTGATCTCCAGAGGTAGTTTGGGAGCCTCCTTTTTCAAGAGTAACTCTTTAGGCCCTTAAATTTTACTAGTTTTGCTATAACTCTTACCAAAATTCACTAGTACGTCTAATTTTGATTTTGTCAATTGTTTCAGGTCATTAACATAATTATTAATCCATTCCAAGAATGATATTTATATTTCGTGATCATTAGCCACTATTTGGAATGTTCACAACCTTGACTAGTTGTGTAGCCCCAAATGACACTGATGCATATTTGAATTTCAAATCAACTCAAATTATCCATAAACCATTGGATTCAAAAATTTCTAAGATAAGGTATCTATTTTTCATATATCAAGGTTCCCAAGAGCCTGTAAGTAGACTTCATCCTCGTTGACGTTCGAAACCTCAAAGGTCCTAGTACATTGTGGATAAGATTCTTGAGATCAAGCATTCCTGTGATTGACCTACCATGAATTATGAATTTGTATACATATGATACGTATTTTCAAACCTGAAATATTCCTTATGTACCAATCACTAGTCCTTATGTAATTGAAAAAATCCCATTGTGCATTGAAGTCATTTCATTCAATTTTATGTTCATTTTAGCACATAGTTTCTTGTTGTTTTAGTGAATTGGACATTAAGTTGATCTTATGCTTGAGTTAGTGTGTCTAACATCCCTCATATACATTACATAATAAAGGCCCAATATTGGAATATTTTCTAGTATTATTGTAACTCAACAATGTGTTTGAAGAAATACTAGGTTTCTCACCTAAAAGAGACATTGATTTCTTTATTTTATTTGGTACTTACATATACCCAAGTTTCCAAAATCCCATACAGAATGAGTACACTTGAATCAAATTAATTACAAATGCAACTAGAAGATCCATTGAAGAAATGATACATATACTCAAGTGTGTCCCCTTAGGGAGCAGCAATAATCTTTGTAAAGAAGAAGGATGGAACACTTAGGCTATGTATTGACTTCAGACAACTAAATAAGGTTATAGCAAAGAACAAATATAACCTACCCAGAATTGATGGATTGTTTGATTAGGCTAAAGAAGTAAGGATTTAATCCAGGGTATATTTGAGATGAGGTTAGAATAAAGGATGAAGATATCAACAAATTAACTTTCAAAACTTGATATTGTCATTATGAGTTTGTAGTACTTCCATTTGAATCAACAAATGCACCAACTACTTTTATGTGCTTAATGAATGGAATATTCATAAAGTTTTGGATAAGTTTGTCATTGTATTCTTAGATGACATTCTTATTTATTCAAAACGAGTGGAGAAGCATGAAGACCAATTGATATTAGTACTATAGGTTCTAATAGAAAATCAACTTTATGATAAGTTGAGTAAATGTCCATTTTACTAAAAGTGGATTCAGTACTTAGGATACATCATATCTAATAAAGGGATAGAAGTGGATCTAGAGAAGGTTGAAGCTATCACAAGGTAGTATACACCCAATAATGTATCAGAGGCAAGTTAATTTATGGGATTGATTGGATATTATAGAAGATTCATAGAAGGCTTCTCAAAAGTGGCACATCAAATTACCTCATTATAGAAGAAAGGTGTCATTTGAAAGGACACCATAGTGTGAATAAATATTTCAATAGCTAAAGAGATTGCTCACCATTGCACCATTGGTAAAAATTGTTGATCCAAATAAACATTGTTTGGTATGTACAGATGCTTGCAAATAAGGTGGTATGTGTATGCAAACAGGACATGTTATTAGGATTATTAATCCTCCCTTGTCCAAATTTGGTCATATGTCTAAATCAGGAGTCATGTCTAAATCGGGAGTCCATCCAGTCTATTTATAGTCATTAGCACCATTGGTTAAACTTGACCTAATTGGGGCACATGTTTCAGTTACCAAAGTGTGGGGAACACTAATTGAGGCTCACTGCCACTTATTGCACTTGATTGCATAAGTTTAGGAGTCTCCTAGATCAATCCCTACAATTTAGGAAGCAATTGGGAGTGCCGAAACCAACCAAGGTCAGTTCACTTCAGTTAATGACTAGTCAAGCCAAGTTAGGAGTCAGTTACATTCAGTTCTATCCCTCTACATTCAGTTAAATAATGGTTTAATTAATTGCACACATGTGGGGCGCTTTTCTCACCTACCACAGTCAGTTAACCATTATTTAATACTAAATCTAACACTTGGTTGTGTTTTAGAACTCCAGTTATGATTTAGACAAGGACAATTAACTATTGGGTCCTCCAATTGTGATTTAGACAAGTCTTGGTTACCTACAGTCAAGTAAGTCTAATCAATTCGAACTTCCTCATGTGGATTCGAATTGCTTGTGGCTATTAAAGCCATTTTACATTATTGTAATTATCATCTGGATTACTTTTTTGATTAATGAAAGCATTCACAGCTGCAAGCCTTTTGCACTATTTCATTCTTCAATGGCTGAGTACAATGTGAGATCTTCTTTGTGAGTTGTGTGTTTTTCTACAGATCTATATGCTCAAATTTAACATGGTATCAGAGCCTCGACGAACAAGGAACTTCTCCTCCTCAGATCTCCTACTGGATCATTTTTTTTGTTGTGCAGGTACAACTTCGAAATGAATTCATCAATTCCTCTTCTCACCCGATCCTCAGACTATTTTGAATGGGGGGTGAAGATGACTATATGTCTGAGAAGACAAAAACTTTTTTCAGTGTCTAATGGATTCGGTAGAAATTCTTTTGAGAGTGATAATGACTGGCTAAAGGCAAAGGATAAAGCTTTTGAAATAATGGAAGTGGCTCTTTCTCCTAGCATGCGCTACCTCAGTAGATCTATTAAAGATCCAAAGGAACTCTGGAAAAGATTGGACATAACCTTTGGATTTGGAAGCACATGGAGCACATCCAGCACCACAAGCATCCTTGATCCAAAAAGCTCGGCCTCCACTCTCTCTGATGAAGTTGTTCAAGATGAAGAAGAAGCAAA
>LPNX010663154.1:260669-294289 GCA_001517045.1 Pseudotsuga menziesii | reverse complement strand
AATATCAGATTACCAGAGTGATCCATTCACTCCCCATGATCTATTTTTTCCAGCAAACTCCTGCAGGATTGCATGCACCAAAATTCAGAATTTTGAAGAAAAAAAAAGCTGTGCATCGACCGTCATGGTTAACCATTTATTTGAATATGATATTAACCTTATTGGATCTGATATGATATTATTTAGATCTGATATGATATTTCTTGGTTTAATATATCAAATTCATAATCTTTCAGTACTGCTTGTAGCTGTTCTCATCAACGGTGTGAAGAAACAAGTACCGCAAGTCTCCTACAAAACTACTGCTGGGGATTTGATTCCATTTCACAGTTTTGGATCTGTTTTGAACCTGTTTAGATCTGATTTACTTTCTGATCTGATATTATTCGGTTCATATTTTAAAATTCAAAAGCATTCAGTCATGCTTGTAGCTGTTCTCACCAATTCCAGTGTGAAAAATCAAGTACCGCACTTTCTCTTCAAAACTGCTGATGGGGATTTGGTGTTAGTTTCCTCATATGAGGTTGCTGATATTTTATTATTTGATTCGTTATCTATTTCAGAAGCTATATCAGACTATGGAGCTCCATCATTCTCTCTCAACAGTCCCAGTGCTTCTCTACCATTGATCACATGCTCATCTTCTCACAGAACTAGTAAAGAGGAAGATTTTCTGCATCCGCCTAGACACCTGCTCCTAACACTTGGGGATGTTATTACCACTCATGGTTTGCTGTTCATGGCTGCAACATATCAGTTTATTGAGTGTTATTCACATTCTATGAATTCTCAAGAACCATTCCTCACTTTTCAGTTGACTTCAGTTGCTCTACATGGGTCTAGTCTTCATCCGGCAGTTGTCTATATTTCTGATTTAGTTGAGCATATCATTCTTCTTCCAAAGAGGAAGATTCCTCCAGACATAATTATGGAGAGGTTCACATGCCAGGCCCCAGGATACCTGTGCACAGAAGAACTAGATTGATCCTGATTCTACCTGCTTAATTAGAAAGGTTTTTTTTTTCCCATGTGGTTTTTCCCCAAGCACCTTATTTTTGAGCAGTTACTTTACTTTACTTGATGTAATGGGTGACCTATGGTCTTAGTTACCAGGGCCCACAGTTTGTCCAAGTTAGCATTCAGTGGGGGTGTTAGGATTATTAATCCTCCCTTGTCCAAATTTGGTCATATGTCTAAATCGGGAGTCATGTCTAAATCGGGAGTCCATCCAGTCTATTTATAGTCATTAGCACCATTGGTTAAACTTGACCTAATTGGGGCACATGTTTCAGTTACCAAAGTGTGGGGAACACTAATTGAGGCTCACTGCCACTTATTGCACTTGATTGCATAAGTTTAGGAGTCTCCTAGATCAATCCCTACAATTTAGGAAGCAACTGGGAGTGCCGAAACCAACCAAGGTCAGTTCACTTCAGTAAATGACTAGTCAAGCCAAGCTAGGAGTCAGTTACATTCAGTTCTAGCCCTCTATATTCAGTTAAATAATGGTTTAATTAATTGCACACATGTGGGGCGCTTTTCTCACCTACCACAGTCAGTTAACCATTATTTAATACTAAATGTAACACTTGGTTGTGTTTTAGAACTCCGGTTATGATTTAGACAAGGACAGTTAACTACTGGGTCCTCCAATTGTGATTTAGACAAGTCTTGGTTACCTACAGTCAAGTAAGTCTAATCAATTCGAACTTCCTCATGTGGATTCGAATTGCTTGTGGCTATTAAAGCCATTTTACATTATTGTAATTATCATCTGGATTACTTTTTTGATTAATGAAAGCATTCACAGCTGCAAGCCTTTTGCACTGTTTCATTCTTCAATGGCTGAGTACATTGTGAGATCTTCTTTGTGAGTTGTGTGTTTGTCTACAGATCTATATGCTCAAATTTAACACATGTGGTATGTTATGAATCCAAGAATTTGAAGGAAAATGAGAAAACGTCTCTCACACATGATCTAGATTTGGATGCTATAGTGCATGCCTTAAAAATTTGGATGCATTATCTCATGGGAAGAAAATTTGAATGAAGGATATCTCATAGTAGGACCTTGGTTGAAGTACTTGTTTGAAAAAAAAACTTTGAATGGTAGAAAAAAAAGATGGATGGAATATACTTGTGAATTTGATTTTGATATAAAGTATATAAAAGGGAAAGAGAACAAAGTTGCTACTGCAATTTTCAGGGGAGTACATGCAATGCATTCTACAACCTTTAGCATGTGTAAATCATATTTAAGATACATAAATATTTATACTATACCAGATAAACATTATCTACATGTAAAATAAGGATTGCAACTAAAAAATGTACAATAGAAATATGAAGGATATAGATTGAAATATGATAGACTTTTATGCATAAAAATTAAGATTTTGTACCTAATTATATTGAATTAAGGAAACTGGTAATGAATGAGATGCCTAAGGTTCCATGTCCAAGACAACCTAGATACCAAAATACAAATGCAATAGTGAAAAGTGATTTTTTTTTACCAAGAATGAACCAAGAATGAAGAAATATGTTGTTGAGTATATATACAAGTGCATGGAATGTCAGAGAGTAAAAGTAGAGCATGGGCATACATTAGGTTTGCTACAACCACTAATAATACCAAAATGGAAATGGTATGTGGTGACCATTGATTTCATCACTAAACTTACAAAGACAATGGAGCAACATGATTCTATCACGGTAGTGGTGGATAAGTTAACAAGGGATTCCCACTGTACTCCAATCAAGTGAACGCATAAGGAAACTACCATACCATATATTTATATCAAGAAAATTTCTAGGTTGAATGGGATACTACAAAAAATCTAATTAGATATAGATAAAAAATTTACATCAAAATTTCTGAAAGGTTTATATCCAAAATATTTGTAACAAATCTGAATTTCAGTACAACATATCATACCTAGAAAAATGGGAAGATTGAGAGATTTAATCAAGTTATTGAGGATGTGTTGAAGATGTTAAATTTTAATCAATGCCAAATTATCATTTCTATTCTCAATAATTCTTATACTCAGTAATTATAAACATATATACTTGATATTTTTAACTAGTAATATAGTAGAATAAAAAAGGAAGTAGACATTTAACAACGTTATTTACCTTGCAAATCACAATTGGCAACTCCGTTGGGAATATTTCCTTTTTTGTTGGGGTTTCTGAAGAATTTAAATGACTTAATATGAAACTTATCTGTTACACATTATGTCAAATACTTGATAAACTAGGGTTTACGATTAAAAATTTACATCTTAAATTTAGAATATAAACCACCAACTCAAGAACTTTCCAAGACTAAAGTAAATATTTCACACATGAATACACAGAGAATTTTGGTCAAATACCGGGGAAAGCCCCAACTACTGGGTAAAACCATAGAAAGAATAAATTATCATTAAAAGGAGAAACTCGGAAATTTTCCTAACAACACAAAAAAAATTTCTTCTGGCCCTCACAGGTAAAATACCAAAATCACTTTTAGCAAATTACCTTGATTTCTGTGTAAGTTGTGTTGTATGGATTTTATACCTTCACACGTGTGCCTTTACGAATTGTACGGATCTATCACACACACAAGATGTACAGTGTATACTTTCTGCACTTTTATGTTACCTCAGGAATAGTGCCCAGTCTGCAATAAATTTTGTATGGCCCTGTCAGACTTCTGTACTTTCTGCCAGGATTTCTATGTCTTCACACTTGTGTTGTACAGACTGCCAAAAGGATTAAATGTTGTTGTAATTTATGCGATTAATGCTATTGTCCTTTTTTTCTTGCATTGGGAATCATGCCACCTTAGGGTTTTCTCTCTCTCCTTCAATCTCAATCTCCTCTCACTCTTCTCTTGCTGATGGTGACTTTAATTTGTATTTTAACCTGGTTTTATACTTCAAAAATCGTAACTACTTCTCTAACCACCTAATCTGTGGTTGAGATTCATTTACAATATCTAGGGTCATCATTAAATGCACCCTTATTTAGTACGGATCTGTCACACATGCAAGATGTACAGTCTATACTTTCTGCACTTTTATGTTGCCTCAGGAATAGTGCCCAGTCTACAATAAATTTTGTACGGCCCTGTCAGACTTCTGTACTTTCTTCCAGGATTTCTATGTCTTCACACATGTGTTGTACAGACTGCCAAAATGTGCTCATACCACACTAACATGGTTTTGGCATCAACATCAGAATCGATGGCATCTTGAAATACACTTGCATTTGGAATGATAAGTTCAATAATTGAAGTAACAATTGTGCCCACTGGACTTAAAATGCCACGAATGCAACACCTCACTATCTTACACCCCATGCTTGAAGAGATATCCAATATTAAATCCCTGGAACATTCCATATATTTATCCATCTTTAGCAATCAAATTCTTGCCGTTTGTTCCAATTAATATGTTCTTTGATACTAAAAGATAAAGTCATGGAAAACTTGTTTTTTTCCATTAATACTAAAACTTATACTAGCAATTGCCCCAAGGAAGGTGCAATAATACGCCGTAAAGGTAATTGTTAGCGGGTAAGTGAGAACAGGTAGTCTAGTATCTATCATTGCATAACCAGCATAACCTATTAATAAGAAAAAGAACATCATCAGCAAACACATAAGAATTCCTGTTAACCTGCCAATCTATTTTGAAACTGTTTGATAGTTTAGAAAAAAGCCTGTCTGATGATGAGTCAGTGGATAACCTGGTTTCCTACGTCTTTTTTCCCCATCTATATCTTTGTCCTTCCAATGGGAATACCTATGGTACTTCAAAAGGAAATTTTTCTGTTGTATTTCTATCCCTCTACCAATTCTTCAATAAATGATGCACTAGTATACAAACATTTGAAATCTAAACAAAACTTATACCTTTCATTGTGTCTTTCAAAATGAAAGGAAAAGGTTATTATATATAAAACTTACAATGGTTCATGCTCCCTCAGGCTAATGCCCTTTTTTTTTACATTAGAGAGTAATCTTAATCTACCATATATTCTATGTGACCAATAATGGAATCATGCTATGATCAGTTCAGTTCACCTTGAGACATGAGTTGGTGGAGGTGAAGACAAGCTTCCACTTTCATCGTATGAAGCTGAAGTGACAACTTTTTTCACATTTGTCTCAAACATATTGGTGCCAAAAACTTTACCTCATGTCAAAAATTCTTCAAGATATATGAAGGGAGAGAAAAACTGTGCAGTAAGCAGTACATGATTATATGGTCATTACGAAGAAAATATATTTGTTGCACTTAACTTTTAGTGGAGTTAACATCTTCAAACCTAGGAAATTGGTAGATATAGAAGATCTACAATCCAAACCTCTAAAGATGTAGGGTTTTGGAATCCAAGGATAAAAAATTACAAGTTACATGAATAAACTTAGAATTTAAATGTTATTATTGGATTGAATGGAAATTTATCAAATCATATGATAATTAACCAGGGAAATGGTCCTTGCAGGAGCAGAATGAATGTACACAAATCCATACTTTGACCAGGAGGGAGTGACTTTAACCAGTTAGGAAATGAATACGTATTTTTGGCATCTGGTTTGGAGAGACCCCATAAAGGACCATACAATATTTGGATAGAGAATCCAATAGCTATTAGTGTCTGGTGTGGAGATCTATTTGTGATAGATGCAACATATCTGTAATAAGTAGTTCATGATTGAGTTGAAGATTTCGTGAGCTTCTGCGAGATATCCAGTGTAACATTTTCTGCATATTGTTAACAATAAAGCAGCATCAGTACTGTTTTTGTAATGAATAATGACCAAGTCATTACTATAGTAGGAGTTGCATAGATTTATCCCACATTATTGGATGAAAATCAGTATTTTCATAGCAGAATAAAAACATTTTATTTATGTAAAATGCCACTAAGTGCAAAAAAAATCAAGGTAAAACAATAAAACATAAGAACTGGATGAACTAATATGTTATTTTTAATATAGATTTAATTGTAAATCCTGGCACAAGCCAAGGGAGGTCTAAAAGTGCAAGTGCTAAGAATATGATTATTATATAATGATTGGATGCTATGAGGGTTGGTTTGAAGGTCATTGGGGCTTTTAAGGAAAATTTTAAAGAATGATAATGTAAGAAATATAGAATTCCCAATGCGCCTTCTTTTAATGATAATCAACCTCTTCTTGGTTATATTGATGGTGTCTCTCAAGAGAGGGGAAAAAAGTGTGGAGTAGGATTTATGTTGAAACTAAAGGACACCCATGTGTTTAAATTAAAGATGAATTGTGAAGGGGTACTAACACTTGAGGTGAATTGCTTGCTCTATGGGCGATTTTGTTCCTTGCTTGTACTAAGTAAATCTTTTTTTTGTAAATTGTTGGGACTCTAAAATTGTTATTGACTAGTCTATGCAAAAGGATCAGTCATAGGTGGGTTTGTTGGATGGATGGAAAATCAAGATGAGAAATCTTCATTTAGCATTTGCAGGGTTGCAATTTCAACATGTGTATGGTCAATTCAATGCAATTTCAACATGTGTATGGTGAATTCAATGAGGAATTAGATTTCCTTTCGAAGCAAGCATTCTCGAGGTTGGAATGGAAGGTTTTATTTTATTTGTGGAACTAGTTGAATCAAGGGAGATTTCTTAAGGATACATTCGAATATTTTAAATTGTTGTATTTAAAATTATGATGAAAACTTTGAGACTTACCATCCTTTTTGAAGCTAAGGATGGTATTTGGAACTTGTAATAATTTTCTTTTTATATATTTTGGTGAGTCATTTAATATAGGTGATAATGTCTCTAAGGTTATAGTTATGACAATATGAGTTTCTTTAGATCATGGAGAGAGATTTTTGAGATATTTTTATGAAAAGCATATAGATTGGAAGTCAAAAAATATCCTGATTTTGAGATTTATGGTTTGGATGATATGTTTAATGGAGTGTAAATAACTTTTAATATTTTTTTCAATAATGAATATAATTATAACAATTTTCTTTAGGTTTAAAAATGACAAATTCATTGAAGTGCAAACTTGACTTACCGTCCTTTTTGAAGCTAAGGATGGTATTTGGAACTTGTAATAATTTTCCTTTTATATATTTTGCTGAGTCATTTAATATAGCTGATAAGGTCTCTAAGGTTATAGTTATGACAATATGGGTTTCTTTAGATCATGGAGAGAGATTTTTGAGATATTTTTATGAAAAGCATATAGATTGGAAGTCTAAAAATATCCAGATTTTCATTTTTAAGGTTTGGATAATATGTTTAATGGAGTGTAAATAAATTTTAATATTTTTTTCAATAATGAATATAATTATAACAATTTTTTATAGGTTCAAAAATGACAAATGGATTGAAGTGCAAACTTTTCCTCTATAACTTTTTTTACAATTCTTGTTGTGACATCTTATTGTCCTCTAAATTTGTTTGGGATTGTCCATAATTTGATTATGATTTTTAGATCTAATTATTTTTATTTTTTTGTCTTTATTAGATTTAATATTTTTAAGCTTCTTAAAATCAAGAATTTAAATCTAGTTTTTTTAAAGGTTTATGCCTTTTATATTCTAGTAGATCTACACTCTTTGATAATATTTAGATTTGTGCAATTATGTATTTGAAACAATCAATACCTTCTTTCACTTGGTATGGGGATCATTATAGTGTTAGTGTTCCTCATCAACTTGGCATCACATCCACTTATCAAGTAGTATCATCAACTTCTTAATTGAAAATAGGAAAATCTATTACCATATATTTCCTTTTAGTAAGAAGAAATAGTAAAAATCCCAAAGTTCAATTTAAAAATTAATAGTGAGAAACTCAACTTTTGGTTACACAATTTTGATGCATACTTTATAACTCGACATGAGTAACTAATATAAACAATATCCTAACCATTGAGGTCGATATGAAATAAATTTATCTCCATTATCAACAAACCCATTAGAATATGTTTTTTTATTGAAGATAATCAATCACCTATTGGTCTGAATTCAAATTCTCCATGAAGAAGAGGTTCAACCATCTTATGCATCAAGAGAAATTCAAATTCTCCATGAAGAAAAGGTTCAACCCTGTTATGCATCAAGAGAATCTATTAGTAAGATGACTTAAACTCACAAAGCTTCTAGAACATTTAGTACAATAATACGTTGAATTGTTCAACAAGCTTCAACTCAACTAAAAACTCCAACTTTAGAAAAGGTAATTAAGATCAAGTTTCCTTCCGGTTTATTTCCTTGTGTTAGGAAAGAAATATCTATGTTTAAAGTGTATTCTTTGGAGCATACACAAATGACCACATCTAATTAAAATATTCTTGGATCTAAGTTTGCAAAGAAAACAATATCATTTTAGTTATAGCAATAATAAAGCTTCTTCCTCAAACCATTCCACTTCTAGCATTTGATTTGACCTTCATGGAATCTAGAAGGGTCTAGGCCATCCATCTTGCTTTACTAGTAAAAAAGGAAGAAGTAGTCCAATTATCTATATAAGTATGTCCATTTGGTTGCATAATTCATATGTCTTTAGGTTAGATAGAGTTTAGGATGCCTCTCCTCACAAAAAAAAACTTAAATTGGACACAAATATTGTGGTTAACAATCCAGCAAACTTTGTTTGAAATAATAACATCAAACCAATTATAAATTGATTTTCACTTAAAACAATTTTTTGAAAGTGCACAAGCAAATTATTTAATAAAAACTACACATGTAAAGCAAACTCCATCACTATGCAGGTTTTAAAAATTCACATTTGATTAGAAAATACCAAAATCTACATATGCAAAGTAAACTCCATGACTATGTAGCTTTTAAAAATTCACATCTGATTACAAAATAACATGACAATTTAGCAGAAGCAAACTATTTAAAAGAATCTACAGGTGGAAGCAAACTCCACCACTATACATTCCTGAAATTCATCTTGAATTCCCACAGTAGAGCCAGAGCATAGACTATGAAGTACTCAATCTATTTATTGAAACTACTAAGTAACCACCACTTAACAAAGTTCAGTTACATAACTGTCTATCCAACAATAACCAGGCATTCTACAGCACCAAATTGAAGACCCTTCAACATATCATGTTTAATGAGCACCTTTCATCTCCATCACAGATTACTCCTGCAGGATTTCCGTTCTCATCCAACGCAGTATCTGTGTCCTGTCCCTTATCCTGTTGATTATTCAAAGCACAAGTCACATGAAGATCGTAGTCACAATCTTTGCAATAATAGGACCATGCAGTGCCATCTTCGTTGCATCCATCACAGACATATACACGCCTCTGTGTCAATACAAGTGGGTGTTCATGCTGATTGTACCTCATCTCCTTGGGTGATTTCTCAACCATCTCTTCAATTTCCTTCTCCAGCCTTTCAAGATGAGCATCAGTGAAGGGATAAGCCTTGGCTCCATGGGTGGACACTGCACTTCTGGCATTATCTGTCACATTTTTTCCATCTGGACCAACCACAATCAAGGATGGGATGCCTCTTACACGGAAAAGTCCTGAGAGATCATTCTTAGTTTTATATCCAAATGGAAGAGCCAGCCATGGCATGTTGTTGTAGTATTCTTCAAAATCCTCTTAATCTCGGTCAGTAGATATGAGAACAATCTGAAACGTTTCTCCCCTTTATTTGAGTTCGTTGTATACCTTTACAAGGTTTGGAGTGAAACTTCGACAAGGGGGGCACCAATGAGCAGAGAAATACAAAGCAAGTGTCTTTCCCACAAGTTCAGATACCTGGACCTATTACAAGAATCAAAACATATAAATAATTATTTCATGTCTGGTTGTGGTTTAGTGGTTGAAAGGCAGAACTCAGAAACAAAAAAACTCAAATTCAAAGCATTGGCAAATTAACTGTTTCACACTGCTCCTTAGTTCACTACTAACTTATGTATATGTACAATGTAGTTCCCTAAAATCATAACATACTTTCAACCAGATTCAAACAATTAATTTGAAAACTGTACAACCCAAATTTTCTATATAAAGATTTTTTTTATTTAATTTTGAATATGATAATCCACCAATCATATTATAATTAAGCCATTTTTTTTTTGGAAAATAGGGAAACAGTAGCCACATTGACTTGAGATATGATAATCAATCAGTCATACTGCAGATACTATGTGCATTAGAGTCATGTTTATGTATTCATATTGATTAGACCAAAACAAATATTATTAAGTAAACTCTTCTTTTTTAAACAGAGAAACACAAACCATATGAGTTTGGATAGCACACTATCAAAACACAAAAGACCAATTGGCTTAAATGTTGAGATTAGACTGGAAAAATTCACCCATGACTTGCCCCTTTTCTTGTCTGCTTGTCAGAGCTATCACGACTCACAAACTTAAAGTAACATTGGGAGCCCAATGAGACTTCAAAATGGGTAATCATAGCAAAAAGCACTCTGACTGACCATTTGTATATATAAACCCTCAAATGTTATGTAGGAGTAGAACTTATTTTATGGTTTTATGGTGTGATTAATGAATCATGGCATAAGAACATTGAAGATAGTAAGCAGATCTCAGTAACTCACCTGGGCACCTTCATGCTTGAGCACAAAGTTGCTCTCATCAGAAACCAAGAGTGACTCCAGGGTTTGTGCTTCTTGTCTGGCTTTCTCTTCAGCTTCAAGCTCATCCAGCTGCTCTTTTGTAAATGGGTAAGCTTGGATTCCATATTCTTGTATAAGGACCACTGCATCAGTTTGTAATGTAGTGAACTTCTTTTCAGTGTGATCTGCAAATGGTAAAGCCAGCCATGGCATGTTGGAGTGAAATTTCTACAGGGACCACCACAGTGGGCTGAGAAATATAGACCCACTGTCTTCCCCACAAGCTCCTCTACTGGAACCTATTGGAAAAACACAAATTGGCAATGAGACCATCATAGAATAAAATTTCTGCACCTATTATTGCTAAACCCTTACAAAATCCAATAATTGCAGGAAACTAAATCGCCCAATTCAATACATGCTTTCTTTCTTACATTCTCATATAAAGAAATGATATCCAGATTTCGAGGCAGAGTAAAACACAAGCATAAATGGCAAGAACTCACCTTTCTTCCTCCATTGCCAAGCACAAAATCTTGTTCAATGGACAGTAGAAGAGACTCCACAGTCTGTGCGGCCCTTAGGGCCTCCTCTCTGGCCCTCAGCTCATCAATTCTCTTTGCAGTGAATGGATATCCCTCAGCACCATATTCTTCAATGATCTCCACACCTACAGTGGTTATAGCTTTTCCCTCCTTGTCTAAAAATACCAAGCACGGAATGCCATCGACGTGAAAGGATTGATTAAGTTTCTTCCTTGTATTTTCATCTGAGAATGGCAGGGCAAGTCATGGCATTGTGTGGTGGTATTCCTCTTGATTTTTCCCTATTTGTCCAGGATATGTGGCACTACATTATTTTTACCCCTGGTTCATTCCTGCTAAAGTTGAATTGTGGTGGCCAAAATTTAAGATTCAGAGGACTTACTCTGTGGGTAAGTAGGAAGAGAACTCTGTTTAGGTGCAGGAGAGGGCTTTGGCTTTGGCTTTGGAATTGTAGTTGGAGTAGAAGATCCTGAATTTGATCACTATCACTACCAGAAGAACAATTATTAAAAGCATCACCATCAATATCATTGAAACAAACTGGAACTAAATTAATTTCATCCTATAAAACAATAAAACCTTGGAGAAGCTGGTTGTCTGTAGCATTTCCACCTTGAAGTCTAGCTAAACTTCCAACTATTGGGCCATTGTTGTAGGTTGCAGGTTTTGTTTGCTGATAGTCGTCTCTTGGATTTGCAAAGTTATCATTGTAATCAACTTAGAAGAACGTGGTTTTAGCCAAAGGACTGAATAGGAATTAAGGCTTTTTAGATGTTGGACTCATTAATGTATGTTCATGATAAGGATTTTTTTATCCCATCATGGGATTTACAATTATTATACCTGCGACTTAGTTAATGCGAACAGCTGAGATGGATCTACTTCTCCACTGGGGCATTGCAGTTGCTTGCCAGCAGAAGACAAATAATCAAAGTAGATTGTCGTGCATCTTGTAAATGCAAGCATATCTTGTTCATATCTAAACACAACAAGAAAAGCATGGATAACATTCATCAATCCCTGGTTATAGAGCAATAACCAAAGTACCTGATATTCACATTCTTTGACACCTCCAATTTTAAACATGAGATACCTCATACCTGAGATGGAGGGCAATGAAGGGTTCCCTTCTTTGAATTCTGGTGACAAGAGTTCATGCAAGTTTCTCAATGGGGTTAGCAAAGTTTAGATCTTGATAATTGGCATGACA
Source organism: Pseudotsuga menziesii (assembly GCA_001517045.1). Taxonomy (NCBI): domain Eukaryota; kingdom Viridiplantae; phylum Streptophyta; class Pinopsida; order Pinales; family Pinaceae; genus Pseudotsuga; species Pseudotsuga menziesii. The sequence continues at coordinate 281,924 of LPNX010663154.1, read as the reverse complement.
ACGGATATTTTGAATTGAATTAGGAAGGTCATTATTTGTTAGACCAGAATCAGCATGAGTGAAGTATAGCACATTGTGTTTTTTTAGGAAAGGAAGCATCTCATGCTTGTAGAAAGATACATGTACATAAAATAGTGTACAATGGTCTGTTTAGCTAGAATACAACAGCAATTTGAACAAACATTCTCCAACAGCCTGTGACCTTCACAACCCAACAACGTGATCAATTTGAATGGGCCCTCTTCAGAAGGGATAATCGTAGAGAAAATACAGCCTCTCTTATTGCAATAGAGATGAAGAATCATCAAGATATACTCCAATGTTCTACCATAAGTGTGATCTCCTTACAAAACCTTTGAAACCCAGCTCAATATGCACCAAATAACAAAAGCTATGAAATGAACTCTCCTTTGCATTGGAAATGAACTTTCTTCAGCAAGTGAAAGAAAACCAGGGTTTTTTTGGTGACTTAATGTTTAGACGGGATTAATTTCATTGGAAAGTATACAAAACATTGAAAAACCATGCTGGTTTTTCTTAATAAAATTTAAAATTTCATGAGGTGCTGAAAAAGCTCTCTTCCAAAATTGATAAAAAACTCTGAACCAAAACAAGGCTAGTGTCTAAGACACCTTTGACCAAGACACTGGAGCCTTCTCCAATGGTTTAACATTTTTATGAGATGGTGGTAAAGACTCAACAATGTGCACATTTTCCATTAGAATATTAATAAAGTGATGGAGATAAAAATGTCTTTGAATTCACTGGATCATCACATAAATTTAAAACATATGTGAGATCTGACATTTTTTGTACTGTTGAAAAAGCATCATATATTACTAAACATTATAAATATAGGGAGATTTTATGTTACAAGAAACTAAATTACCCAATTGAGGTCACTTGGCAGAGAAATTGCATTCACCTTGGATCAGCCCAAAATGAAGTATTGTCCAAAATTGGTATAACAAGTACTGCATTCATAATCTTTGCGATGGCAACCATGTCACAAATCTGTAGGATAGGAATTTTTTATAAATAAACACAACAACATGCTGGAACCAACATTTATAAAGTGGGTTACATGTATATCCTATAGGCCTTTGGGCACTTACTCCTGTTTGCATTTGATTCAATCCTCCATTGGCCTTGAAAATAATATAACCATTATGTTGCTCACCTCATTCTACAAATTAAAAACTTTATTAAAGAAATTGCAGTGAACTGATTCACTAAAAAGTAGGAACTGTAAAAGGGGAAATCTTTGTTGAGAAAAACAAAAGCATACTCTTGTGATGCCATGGACGATTAATGCATTGGACAAACTCTTTACTATTAGGCTTCAACCACAGCTTGTATGTCTAGTGATAATCCTGGTTTTGGAACAATTAGATATTTTAGAAAGGATACGATATGAAGGCCGAATCCTTCAAAACAAGAAAAATGCAATTAAAATTGCATATCATAAATTTTAACAGCTAATCTAACTTTTCCAATTTCTTCAATTCATGATGCCTACTAAACTATTCACCTTTAATATATTAGATGATCTACCAATATCTGTATGAAGTTGAGTCTCCTCTGTCAAGACTCGATTCACCCCTATACCTCCAACTATCTTTAGGAACAAATATCGTGGAATGGTCTGTAAAATAAAAAAAAGCAGATGAATAACCTGTCTTCCCAATTGTATCCTCTGCAAATTGTTCTGGATTGAATGAACGTACTCCAAATATTAAACAAAATAAGAAAGTCTACATTTGTTGTTTACAATCTGAGATCTAAAAGAAGGGCTAGAAAAGTTGAATTAGGTTATCTATGCCACAAAGGTTTCTGATTCAGCAGAAGTATGTTATGTTGAAGTATTTTTCAACAATGTTATGTTGAAATGGCCTTAAGGCAATTTTTTCTAGATGGTAACAACATTTTCTGTAATAAATAGAGGATATGTTTATTGTAGGTGAGGTTCAGAGGAGGAATGGAAACATATTCTGGCCTAATATCACTGTGAACAAAGGATGGAAAAAAGAAACTACAAGAATCTAGGTTGTTTTAAAACAACACCCCACATTCAAGCTAGAAAACTCAAAAGCTCTCTTCATCCCAGAGAAAATTAAGTATAAATACATGCTTTTCAAGGCTGATTACAAAGACATACCTGGACAGTCCTTGCTGCTTGCAATACAGTTGTAGTAGCCTTGGTGACAATATGTTGCTTGCTTGACTCTGCATTTTCAAGTTCTTGTCTTCCCATTGCCAACTGTTGTGTAGCTGAATATTGGCGGTAACAAGTTCATTCAACCTAGAATCAGGGATTCCCACAACCACAACAGCTAGAATCCCTGGATGGTTCAATAAAACCTTCTCTAGTACCTGGAGCAATACAACGTTATATTAAGGGCCACATATGAAATAGGTAAACATTATCTTAGTTTTCTTAGAAAAATGACTGTAACAATCTAGCTTCATATTTTCATACTTGAAAGTTGAAACTTCAGGAAAAAGTTGGTCTAAAAAAGCCTTCACCTTATTTTGGAGTTCATTATAATTTATAAGGTCAGCCAACATGCTATTATATATATGTGTGTAAAATCTAATAGTTATATTATAGAAAATGATGTAATTGTCATCCATTCAAATAGTACATGCTAAGCTATCATATTGAGGATATTTACTTCAGAAGGATAAAAAATTTATCCACCACCAATGGATTCCTTCTCCCCACCATGATATGATAACCTGTTAGAGTAGCACACAACACAAGAACAATGAACTATAATATAAATATAGTATTCAATAAATAAAGTATTTTTTTTGTTTCTTCTTGTATAGAATGTTCAAATAGCATGGAAAGAAAAGTAGATAGGACAGTACCTTTTAGTTTGGAGTTGGATGCTTTGCATGCCACAAAGGAAGCTTGCATTGGCGGGAACAGGAGAGGACAAGTACAGATGAAGTAGCTGGACTAGTAAATTAAAAAACCGACTAACAAACTGTTGCAATAGTTATTTATTTACAGACCATATACTCTTTTATGGAGAGTATTTTGAAACGATTTGAGTATCGCAAATATTTGAAATCAACTGAATGTACAAATAGTATACTTGTAGTAGAAGTTAAAAAATGGGCAACAAATTTACTTTCAAACCAAGTATAGGGGCACGTTGGGGGAAAAAACAGACATAGGTATGAAGTCAATAAGTATAAGCTAAATAAACAGATATGATAAATGTACAACAGAACTTAAGAATTTAGTATATATTGTGAATTGTTTCTATGTACATACAGTACAATGTGAACTGTTTCTCTGATCATAAGAGAGTATTTGAAACAAAATGAGGATTGCGAATATTTGAAACCAATTTAATGTCTAAACAGTCTAAATTGAGTAAAAGTAACAAATAGACAACATATTTACTTTGAAACCAAGTATAGGGAGTCCATGGGAAAAAGAATATACATATGTGTAATGACAAGAAGTAGAAGGTAAATATATACATGGATTAAATGTATAGTAGAAGTTAAGAATTGAGTATAATGTGAACTGTTTCTATTTACATAGAGTTTGTTGCATTGTATTTGTAAAAGAAGTGTTTGTTTGATAGAGTACATAGTTTAGAGAGGTGCATTACATGCAAGTAGAAGGGAAATATAATAAATGTATATGTATTGTGGTAGTAGTGGAAGCATGTAATATGTACAATGTTTGTGCATTCCATGTGTGGAAAAGGGTAATACATCTATTCAAGAAAAGCATAGGTTATGGACAAGGTAGTACGTACAAGTGAAGGGTAGTAATGGCAATTGAAGAAGGTCTAAGAATCAAAGAAGAAGGCTTGCCGGGTTGTAAGGAGAGGGAAAAGGGAATTGCAAGCAAGGAGGAGGCTCTAGTCATAAATGCAAGAGGGACTATGGAAACGACAACACCAGGTAATGTTTATGTATTGAGCAAGAGAAGGGTGGCGGGATATTAAGTCATTGCGGATCTTGCGCATGGTGTCCCTTTTATGCATATGGATCATGCGTTGAAGGAAGGCTCTTATTTCTGAGAGAAGCTTAATAGTAGGGTGAATCGGATTCAGTGGGATGTTTGAAGTCGATTGGAACCATGCTTCAATTTGTTGCAGCAATGCTTGTTGTTCCTTTATTTGCTTGCAGAAGTCAGCAAGGGCGTTCAGGTATTGCATGTCCATGTTTGTTGTTGAAGAGCTAGGAAGAGAGAAAAAAGAGCGATTAAAAGCCTAACATGTTGAAATAATATAGAGTAAAGCAAGGCGCATCTATTTTTGTAATTGAATTGCTATACAAACATTTTTTTTTCATAGTACCGAATAAGAAAAGCAAGAAGATATCCACATCATAGATGATAGGAAAAAAAGTTGAAAACTTGTGTAATGGACATTTTGTTGTTCTTTTTTTTGTTTGTTCTATTGTAGAGAGAAAATAATGTTGTAAGTCTAATGTTATGGTAGATTCAAGTAGATAAAACAAAACAAAGTCAAGATGTTGGAAGCAAATGAACATATATATATGCATGAGTGCAAGAGTGTTTTTTTGGGGGGTGGATGGGGGGAGGGAAGAAGGTGAGGTTGTTTTGTTTTGGTATTTAGCAAGTGAAAAGTGATAGTATTTGGTTTTTATGGTGTTGTTTGTTTATTATTTTCTGTGTAACCGAGAAGAGGTGTGGGAAGCAATGCATGGGTGTAAGTATATGTGAGCAACTATGTTAAGCAACGTGTACAAGTAGAAGGGAAATATAATAAATGTACATGTACTATGGTAATAGTGGAATCATATAATATGTACAATTTTTGTGCATTGCATGTGTGGAAAAGGCTAATACATCTATTCAAGAAAGGCATAGGTTATGGACAAGGTGGTACATACAAGTGAAGGGTAGTAATGGCAACTGAAGAACGTGTGGGAATCAAAGAAGAAGGGTTGCTAGGTTGTAAGGAGAGGGAAAAGGGAATTGGAAGCAAGGAGGAGACTCTAGTCATAAATGCAAGAGGGACTATGGCAACGACAACACCATGTAAAGTTTATGTATTGAGCAAGAAAAGGGTGGCGGGATACTAAGTCTTTGCGGATCATGCGTTGAAGGAAGGTTGTTATTTCTAAGAGAAGCTTAATAGTAGGGTGAATCTGATTTAGTGGGATGTTTGAAGTCGATTGGAAGTGTGGTTCAATTTGTTGCAGCGATGGTTGTTGTTCCTTGATTTGCTTGCAAAAGTCAGCCATGGTGTTCATGTCTTGCATATCCATGTCTCTTGTTGAAGAGCTAGGAAGAGAGAAAACAGAGCGATGAAAAGCTTAACATGTTTAAATAATATAGAGTAAAGCAAGGCACATCTTTTTTTGTAAATGAATTGGTAGACTAACATTTTTTTTTCATAGTACCGAATAAGAAAAGCAAGAAGATATTCACATCATAGATGAAAGGAAAAAAAGTTGAAAACTTGTGTAATGGACATTTCGTTGTTCTTTTTTGTTTGTTTGTTCTATTGTAGAGAGAAAAGACTGTTGTAAGTGTAATGTTATGGTATCGAGAAGAGGTGTGGAAAGCAATGCAAGGGTGTAAGCATATGTGAGCAACTATGTTAAGCAACATTTGGTGCAATTGATCTGGAGGCAATAAAAGTTTCTTCTTGTTTTCTTCGTTGTAAAGAAGGGCTATCCTTCATACGTGAATAGCGAGCAAAAGAAAAAGATGGCATTATGCGTAGGTCAGTGAGTTGTCTAACTCTTGAAACTGCAATAAATGTTAGCCCTTTTCGATCAATGTTTCCTATGTTGATTGTTGCCTTCTGTAAGGTCATTCCTTGTGATTTGTGGATTGTTAAACCCCAGGCCATACGAAGGGGAAGTTGTCTACGAGAACCTCTTGTTAAAGGGAGGATTGGGATGTAGGTAGGGTTATAAGCATCCCATGGCGGGCCTTTGTAGTTGAAAAATTCAACAACAACAAACAAAAGAAGCATAGGTGGAGTAGTGGTGATGTTGTACAAGATTGAAACAACTTTACCAAGAGCACCATTAACAAGACCTGCCTCAACCCAAAGGTTTGTTGTAAGCATAACTTGTTGACCAACGACAAGGAGTACGACCATATCTAATTGTTCATCTTCTGGTGTAAGAAGTAGTGTTTGTTTCCTAACTTCTGCAGAACATAATGCAATCGAGACATTTAGTTGTTTAAGCATTTGTTTGTTGTGTAAGGCAACAAAATTGTTAGTTGAGAACAAATGGGTGGATTGATCAAATACGTGGTTCTCGGTTTGAGAGAGGGAAGAGGATTTCCTTAACATAAGAAGGGTCCAATTGGCAATAATTGGTGTTGCATTCCTAAGATTGAGGAGAAGTTGGTGGAACTGGATCTGAGAAGGGTCATCTCCTTGTTGACGGAAAACCATTGAGAGGGTTATGAATGTGTCAAAGGTATGCCAAAGTGTGTTTCCACGTGATGCTCCTACATACATGGGGATATGTTTAACAGGTGGAAGTTGACCAAGGTCACCTATGAGGATGATAGAGCGGCCTCCAAAAGGTGAAGTTCGATGGGAAGGGAATGCTTCCTGAAGGTGAGAGTCAATGTTGGATAAGATCTTTGGTCCAATGAAACTCATCTCATCAATTAGCACATAACGTATATGGATGAGTCATTCTTGAAGGTTTGCAAGGGCTTGGCCCTCAAGAGGAAGCATAGTATTTATTGGTATATGAAGGGTAGAATGTATTGTAAGGGCATTTATGTTAAATGTTGCGATGCCAGTTGGAGCAAGTAGGAGAAGAGGGGGTGAGTTATTTGGAGATGATGAAGAGAAGGCAGCTTGCAAGCATCCAATTAAGTAAGATTTTCTTGTGCCTGCAGTTCCTTGGATGATCATACGTAATGGTTTTGTGGTAGTGTGTTGTGTGTAGTGGGACATAATAATTTCAAATGCTTTGCGTTATGTTGGAGAAAAGAAATTAGGAGAAGCAGGAGTTGAAAAAGGTTGTAGTTCTGCTTAGTTTGTTGAGCGGTTCAAGTCAAGAAATGAGATGGCTGAGTTTTGCAAGTGTAAAGGTATCTGCATGTGGCCCCAATTATGATTGGTGTCAAAGTCGTGATGACCAAGCATGTCAAGATCATCAAGTTATAGGTTGTTCCCAGGGTGGATTTGAGAGAGGAGTTCCCATTCTGATAGGTTGATAGAGGAAGCAGGATGATCTTCATGAGGGGGGGGGGGTGTATCAACAGAAATAGTTGGAGGGTGAAGGTTCTCGGTCAACATGCCAGAGATTGTAGCTCCCACGGAAGGATTCCCATGCAGAGACAATTTCCAAGTCAGAGGAGCCAATATCTTTTGGAACATTGCAGAAAGGTTTGTACAGTAAGAGTTCACTCCAACAGAAATTAACATAAAGAGGAGGTGGAAGGACGGATGCCAAGGAAACGAGGAAGGACACGCACGATCTTGGCCAGTTTGTGCAGCTTCCATTGACATTTTTTCCTACGTGCAGAAAAGGACCAAGAAGAGGAAGCTTCGAGAAGGGGAAGGTCACGGGAAGGTGTTCAAGCGAAGTGGGTCTTTGCATGTATGCGGAAATGAAGTTGGTTGGCGGGGGGGTGTTGGGGACGTCTAGCGAGACACGTTTGAAAATGGTTTGGGAGGTGTTCAGGGAAATAAATGTATGACTGCAAAGAGTCAAGGGAAGTTTTTGTAGCATATGGCAGGTTTCTTATGCTCCAATGTCTGGATCAGCCACGGTTTCGGACAAAAGTTTCTGGATAGGTAATAAAATTCCCTCTTCTACAGGGGTGGCATGTGCAATACGTGTTAGAATGTCATGGTAGCTCTCAGATTTGTTCTTTGCTTTCGAAGCATACTTTGAAATGTATGAGGGGACATCATGGCACAAGAGCACTGGCTGGCAATCAACATTAGCTCTCCATACTGAGAGCATAAGAGGGTTGTGTACATTTAGAAGTGCATCATTTCTAGCGGGGGTATATTTTTTTTGGCCAGAGCTATCAATGAACATAGAAGATGTTTCCTGTAGGTCAAAGGGGAAACCATAGCGGCAAACGAGGGTTGTGCCTTTTTGCAAAGACAAGAGAATTCATTGCATTTTGTGTGGCGTTGCACAGAATTGACAAGGGTTTCATAGTCGTCATTATGGTTTCCTTTACGTATGGAGGATGCTGCAAGTGTGCAAGGGTCTTGGTGAGATGCTCAATGGAAGGAAGAGACATGAAGGTGCGTGGGACGAGGGTTCCATGCTGTTAAGAAGCTTTCAAAGTATGTTTTTGCACTATCAACAGCGAGGGGATCATTCCAATCAAGGCTGTCCATATTGGATGCGTCCTCCAACCAAAGGAATCCATGTATATGAGCAGAACCTCGGTTTTTCCATTCATACCTGTATCAAGAAGGGAAGCAAAAACAAAACACAAAGTTAGGGAAAATTTCAAAATGTGAAGCAGTAAAACGAAATAAAATGCAAAGAGTGAGAGGAACAAACCTGCACCAGTAATCTTTTGTCTTGAATGTGTGTAGAAGGACCTCTTCAAGGAATATGGTGAATCTATGGTGCATATATAGAGACATAGTATGTGGATTGGTTATAATGTTATGAATTCTCCATTGGAATTGTGAAGGAAATGAAATTGGAGGTTGCGAAGGCATGAGCATGTGAAGGTCATGCCATTTGGTGTCAGCTGCACTCAGGGTAAAAAAAAAGGTTGGGCTACCAAGCTGGGTGATCATATCACACAAATCACCTCGCCGTTTGTTCCAGAAAGAGCGGGTACCATGCATAGCAGAGCCAAACCGCATGGCATGATCAGCAACACGAGAGTCTGGTAGATGGCTAAGCTATGTGCGCAAAGCCGAGACAGTTGCGGGGAGTGTATCTGCTAGGTTGCGTTTAACAAAAACAACTACGGTAGCCTGGCTACGATGGCGCATCATAAGGTTGTACAAGTAGTAGCGGAAGCGAGGGTGTTGGGAAAACCTATTATCATGGAATCGGATAAGGTGCAAAGCATATTCTTGCATGGAGACTTTGTAAAGACGAGGTTGTTTTAGCATGGGAACCCCTGTGGGAAATAGCGTTGGGAATGCCATTGAGAGGAGCCCTTCTGTATTGTATTCATTTATTGGAGAAATACCAATGGGGGGCCAATCAATTGATGTTGAAGGGGTGGTAGGGGTTGTAGATGCAAACCGCCTAATTTCTTCAGTCTCAATGAGAGAATCTGGGAGTGCAAAAACAAAGGACGAGGTTTCAATGCTTGTTGGAATTAGCATTGAAGGTGTTGCATCATCAGTAGTGGGTGAGGTTAGTTAGAGGTCAAGCCTAGGGGTTGTGGCACGGTGAAGAAGGGAGGACGCATCTGTGGGTTCAAGTGGCAAAACATGTAATGCTTGGAGGTCAAGGTGGACATCCTTGTAATACGGGTCATTGGAGATTTTGAATTCCAATGCAGCTAGAACATTTGAATGGCTAACAATGAATTCATAAGGCTTGTTTGCAGCATTGAATTTTTGAATAACAAAGATGTCCAAGTCTGTTAAGAGGCATGGAAGAGAGGTGGCTATTGTGGAGATATCTTGTGGGAAGCTAATAGTATGGCCGGAGTATTTGTATTGGCCACCACGTGCATGCGTAACTTGAAGTATTGGGTTGACTCGGGAAATTAGCATTTATTCTATTTGAGTCAGGCATGGAAGTTCAATTGGTTGGTTTCCAGGATCCATGTGGTTATATGTGGAGAAGCGATGGCCATGTCTCTCATTACTACATCGAGAGCATGTATAGATTCCACTTGAGAAATTTGTTTTCATTTTTGGATATGATTCCTTGCATATGGAGCAAACATGAAGTGGGTGGAGGCGAGAAAGTTGATTAACAAAGCAAGTGTGACCATCTGGCAAGGGGGTGGTTGGAGGCAGGGGTGTAGTGGATGTGTGCATTGCGGTAGGGTTGATTGAAGCATTGATGTTTCCACTCCTAGATTTATAAGTAAGACGTCTATGCGCATTTTGGCGGTCCTTTGTTTGGCTATAAAGAATCCTTCTACATACATTTATTTCGTCACGTGTAGTATTGGGCAACATGGGTTGTTGAAGAGGAGTTTGCATTGAACCTGGAGGAGACATTGATGGAAATTTCAAATGTTATAAATGTGTAATTGTAAGAAAAAGTCGAGGCATGTACATTAAAAGCAAGATATGCAAAGTACAAATAAGAAGGTATGTCTACATATACAAAATAACACATTGCGAAAGTTTTTACAAGACATAATGTAAAAAGTAGTTTTTGTGATGTATGTGGAGCATTTATGTATGTGAAAAGCAACCAAGGAGCAGCATAGTAGAAAAAAGAAATGCACATATATGTCATAATAGACATTGTATACATGTAAGAAAACGTTAAATGTTTTATGGATAGATATGTATGGCGTGCTTTAAAAATAAACACGTAATGTATACGATAACACATCTGCCATGTGAGCACAAAATTTACAGTAGCGAATTACATTGCAGATATTTGGAAAAAGACAGGAAAGTAAGGGAAAAGTATATATACAAGCAATGAAGGAAGGAAAGTGGAGGGGGGATGGGGGGATATAGTGATCATGATGAAGTGGAAGAAACATAATTGGGTTGAGCTGAGGTGAAATGCATTTGGAGAGATGGGATGGTGTATTGTAGGGTACGATGTGTTGAAGCAAGGAATGAGGGAAGAGTAAGATGTGGAAGGGTGAGTAAAAGTGGTGGTTGCAATAGCCAAGGGTGGAGTATATTAAGGGGAGGTTAGAGATGGTGTGCAATAGGATGGGTTTGAGTAGTGAGTGCAGATATTTCTTCAAGGAGTTTGGTTGATGCAGCAGCATAAGGAAGCTCTTATGAATCGGAAATGGTTGTCTTCAAGTGTGTATTGGAGTTGAAAGTCTCTGTCTTAATGGACAAGGTGAACAAGTATCGACGTGAAGTTACGTGTAGAGAGAGATCCTTTATGGCCGAGGGCTCGGTGGCGAACAGGCATAAATCCTTTGCAGAAACACCAAGTAGTTTGTTGGCTGCATCATCAAAAGTTGTGGCCCCGTTGATCTGGCCGGTGTGGTCTTGCAAGGAAAGCTTTAAAATGTACCTGTAGTCACATTCTGTGAATTCACCATCACATTTGCTACAATGCCAAGTGTTGAAAGCTCTATGTGCAACTTTATTCATGCATTGAACACCATCAACAAAGAGAGGGCATGCAAGGAAGTGGAAGTCATCCATGTTAATGTCAACAATGGAAGCACGCAGAAATAACCATAGGGTCTTATCAGAGGGTTGCATGCTTTGCAAGTCGGAAATTGTTTTAGATGGGTGTGTTCGAGACATAGAGCCTATGTATTTGCAGCTCAAGGATGGTGACGCAACGCGAAATCCATGATCAGTGTACCATTTTTGAAGGTGATGGGTTTCCTCAATATCTGGATTGATAAGGATGGTACTACTGGGAACACTTCCAATTGTTTTACCATTGTAATCTGTAAGACGACCACCCTTTATTGCAAGGACAGGTGGTGGGTCGGAGGAGTATAGTGAAGCGACATGTGAACCCTCAGTGTGGTAATGATGACCCCAAAGTGTGATGTCAATTCTAAAACAGGATGTGTCTCTAAGGCAAACGGTTCTCCTACTTGTTTCATAACCGTATTTTTTCCGAATTGTAGATGCAAGCGAGATAGAGCTAACAAGGCCAATCAGGTCAACCATGGAATTTGAAAGTAAACTTTGGAGGTCATTGATTGTTTTAAAGTGGAAGGAATGTAAAGGAATGGAGGGGAATGCATCGAGGCAAGGGTGGATGGTGGACGTACATGAAAGGACAATTTCAAGATGGTTATTCAAATGGTTATATGAAGGGTTAGTGTCACATACCCCAATTTTGTAAAATTATGTAATTTGTTTTATTATATTTCTGAGACATTATGTTAAACTTAATCCTAAGTAGGGATTTATGACTCAGCAGAGTCAACAGTAATGGAGTGTAATTCAGAATATTTTATTATTAATAAATAAATTATGGAGACAACAGCATGGGAGAGCTGTTAAAAGAGATTACTGGTCAAACTGGTGGATGGAACTAGGTGGAAAGGCAAAAGAACAAGTGGCAGCATTCTCAAACACTTCCTAAGTTGCAGGTGGAAACTTCCCTATATTTGGGGTCATGATTCCCCAAGAAAGTGGAATCAGAGCAGGTGGCTCATTAAATGACAGTTAACCCAACAAAGACCTAGGCAATCTTTTAAAAGTACTCAATGAAGAGAGCTGAGGCTGCTTAGATTTTATTCCAGAGAGGGAAAAACAGTAAGGAAGTGTTCTAAGTGGATTGCTGCAGTAACTTGATTTATTTACAGCTTTTAGCTGGGAGGACTTGTTGATAAGTTCTATATTCATACTGAGTTTGAGGACTGGTATCTGACATTGCTGCACCTAGTTCCAGCCAGGGAGACCAGAGCAAGTTCAAGGGTCCTGAGAAGTCGCTGTCTGAGCGCTCTCCAGGAGTTGGTAGGGAGGAACGACCTCCCATTGTTGTTGTTGTCCATAGCTTAAACAGGTTCTGTCATTTATTTCTTTATGATTACTGAATATGAATGGATGCATGTTATGTTTATTTTATATGTCTGAGGAGTTGATTAGTTAATGAAATTAGTATTGCAGAATATTAGTAGTTAAATCTGTTAGTAGTAACTGTGTTTTTCCACATCTGGTATCACTAGACCGTACTCCAGCACAGTATCTCGGTATTGTGAAGAAGAATACTTCTGAACTGAGTTACCTATTTAAATACTTTCATTATTTACAAGCATTTCATAAATTTCCTAAGTTATGTTGTTTACAGTCTTTAAAACTACTTCATGATATTGTATCCATGTTTCTAGTAAATGCTAGTTGTAATAAAGAAAAGATAGACTAGGTAATGCTGCTGTTAAAAGCTTATAACTGTTACCTTCTAGTTTGTAAGAATCTGACTGTGTAAAGAGATAATGTTGACAGTAGGATGTAATTTACCTATTGGTTTGATTTTACAGTTAAAACCTAGTATTGATAGTCTGCATGTAAGATAAGAATGTAGTCATATATTTACTGAATCTTCTTGTATTTACAACTAAATAAAGAACTCAACCCAAACTTTGGATAAATAACATTAAATAACAATCATATTAATACTGACAAGAAGTAATAACATTATTGTATCACAAATAATGTATTTATATTATATACAATATAAAAGTAACATTTAAGAAATAATATAGTACTACTATCGTAATCCAAACTGTTTATACTCAAGGTATAAATAAATAAAGTGTATGTATAACTAATTTTACTTTATGTATTTTAATAAATAAACAATGATTAAATATAATTAGTAAAACATTATAAGAGTATAGAATGTTTTCCTATTTTAAAAGGATTATACTTGCATTTTTTACAATTTCTAATAAATGGAAATCAGGGTTTTAAGCCTGCATAGAAATTTAATAACAAATCTATATAGCATTAAGCTCGAAAGTTCGTTAACTACATATTTCTTTACAATAAATTAAATTACAGTATTATAACATGACTGGGAACAATGTAAGAGAATTGTATTCTCAGCCAGAGTATTTGTATAAGGGTATAAACCCTCTATAAGGTTTAAGAAGTTTTTGTATAACAAATAAATCAAGAGCATAAACCTAACAGCAACTTCATTAAAAGGATTTACCAATAGAATTATAATTTTAAAAGCAGTTTAAGCAACTGTCTTAATCTGAACAGAAAAATTAGGGTTGAACCCTATAAGTTCAGTTTATCCCATAAAAGAATTATTAAAGGGTAAAACAATATTTTCATTTACGGCTGCATCTTAAATCCACCATACAAGTAGTTATAAAATCCATATATCTACCTATTATGGTACAAAGCTTAAAAATTAAAATACATGTAATAGAAAACCCAAAGATATAAGAAAACTATATTTTAAGTCATATTACAAAACTCTGGGCAGAAACCCTGAGAATTTTAAGAGTACAGTACAGAAAAAGAAGACAGAGGCCGCAACCTCATCTTCGGGCAGGCTTACAGCCAGTGCCCTTTTTACACAGTAATCTTTTATAATAATCTTAAATACAAAAGGAAAGCCGAACATTTACAATATCAACCGAAGCTGTAACATCCTGTTACCGCACAGGGTTAAACCTGTTAAGGACTTCCTTAACTTACAGGAAAAAGACGAAACAGCGCAGAGGTGACCATAGAGTCGCATCACCCATAGTTAAAATCTTAAACAACCCTAATAAAACAGCAAGGAGGAACGCCTTGGTAAAGACCAGGCTTACCAGGTTGAGCCTTTTCACCGAAGCATTGTGCCATCCACGCCTGAAGAAGGAGCCGAAGACTGCAATTAAAGAAATAGTTGGTTAAAACCTTATTTCATTTGTTTTCCCTTAAAACTAATGCCTAAAGTGGAAAAATAAAAGAATAATCAGTAACTCACTGGCGCAAGTGAAGGAAGCGTATCCACAGTAAACAGCTTGATAACTACGAGCAGAGAAGGCATAAACCTTTCCATTGACATCGAGAAGAAACAGCTGGTAGAAGCAAAGGAGAACTTCCACCATGGAAGCACTGACAGTACTAAAATCGAAGGATACACTCACGTTGTAACAGAGTTGATAATGGCGCCGATAGGAAGAACCCTAGGTTGCTCAACAACCTTATGGCCACCAACAGAAAACTAATGGCTCCCACATAGTGCAATAGACAGGCTTAAAGGAACGGAAGCAGTGTAGAAGCTACTAATAAGCAGTGTAACAACGAAACTATGACCAGGAGAGTTCACCGGACGACCATGCCCGAAGGCAAGGGTGAAATAATAATTTAGGGTTTGGTCAAACAATATATAAACGCCAATGCATGGCACCGAAGCGACCACGTAGGTGTTTTAATAATCTTGCATACTGTGGGTCAATTCCTAATGTTCCATAACGAATTGCCATTGATTGGGATTCCAAACAAATCGTAGCATGAACTTCCATTTGATCGCTATACTATGGTTACCTGCCACATAATTCAAGGTCTTAATCATTAGCATAATGTGCATAAGACTAAGCATTGTAAATATCAACCTTTGCCTTTATACATTGTACAACCACGGTGTTAGAACGATGTTTTTACACCTTGCTATGTATATATTAAAACCTTGCTTTATACAAATTAAAAACCTTGTATTATAAGTAATCGATCAAGATTAAGTACGGAGGTATTTTTAGACCTTAAAGCTTGATGTTTATTATAAAAGTATAATGATATGAGCATAATGTTAGGTCATAAATTATTCATTATATTTACCTCTATAATGCTATTTACCCTAGTCTCAAGTGATACTAGGAATAGTTATTTACTATTCTATTACTTTGGTGTCTTTTGCCATAGCTATGCATAGATAGTATAAGACTTGTTATTTTCTTTTTGGTAACTTTAATTTGTAGGATTTAAGTGTTATAACCCACAAATTTTGGAGTAAGTTTACTCTAATCCATGTTCACATGGTATTACCTATGCAATAACAATCTCTAATAGTATTAGATTCTTTATATTAACATTTAGTTTTTTGTTGTCTTTCATGCTCAAAAATTTACCAGGTTTGGTAGTGAATGCATGACTAGCAGTTTATGTAAATTACTATCACCATCCTTGTTGATAGTGTAGTCTGGAACTCATAATAGGTTAAATTATAATAATCTAGTTTTATTCGATTATTATAAATGGAGATAGAGGTATTTTTCCATTTAATGTAAACTCTTAAAAGTGTAAATAGAAGACTTATACCAACAATAAACTTGGTATTTGCAAATCAAAACATATTCTAACTTGGCATGATGCAGTAACGACAGATAAATAATTTGGGTATGAACATGGTAATCCAATATTCATTACTGTGCTAGATAAGAAATATTATGATTGCAATACAATGAACTCAATAATGATCCAGCTTTCCATAGGGATACTTAATTCAGTTATTATAAAGGAAAATAGCTATCTTTTCTCTGGAAAGTCTAACTTTCTTTCAGTAAGATCTTCAGAAGAATTATAGGAAAAGCTTTACTTGTAAAAGCTTGATAAACTGGCTAGCATGTATTTATACTTTTATTGCATAAATTGGTACAGCATTTGGTTATCTAATACTTTAAAAAGATCTATTAACAACGACCCGAACTTTACCTGTATATCTGTCAGAGAAAGAAAAACTGCTACATTAGCTTGAAAGCTAAGTAAGCCCAGTCTGTCATAGCAATCCCCCTTGCGGTTGCAAACAGAAAATAATCAGTAACTGACAAGAAACTCATATTAAAAATTAAGTTTAATAAAAGATCATTCAGTTTACAAATTTTGATAACATAAACTAATCAAACAATTAATGACTGCAATTAAGGTGATTATATGTTATTTTAAAAGTTTTAAATTTTTCGAAATTTTTCGGGTTTTTACATGTGGTATCAGAGCATGGTTCAAACACTAGTCCTTGATGTGGCCCAATTAGTTTCCGCAGAACAGTAAAAATAATATACTAACCTGTATTTTGTTTATGTGAAAGGCAGAAAATTACTTTTTCTGAATCTAACAGGCAGGTATGGAGAACTTAGGAGAATATGCCGAGGAGGAATCTCCAAACACTGATACCAGACAGATGTCCAGAGAACCAGAGATTGAGGAAGTAACTACTCACTCCTCAGAGTTGATGCAGACCATAAAGAGTTTAAAGACTGAAATAGAATCAGTCAAGAAGGATAATGAAAGAATTTTGAAGACTCAAGAGGAGTTAAATCAAATTCTGATAGAGAAATTTCAGACTGAAGGGAAAAACAGAAGGTCTGAATCTGAAGAAGCTAGCCATCAAAAAGGGTCCAAAAAGATGAAACTAGCTAAACTTGATAGCAGTTCATCATCAGAAGGAAGTAAGGAACAACAGAGCTATTACACTATTAGTGACAGTAGTGAGGCCGAGTTGTATAAAAGGAAGAAAAAGTACAGGCCTTATGAAGAGATTTATGGGGAGTTCAAGAAAATAAAACCCCCAACTTTCAATGGAGAAACTGAAAAAGGAGAAGAGGCAGAATCCTGGTTATCCGGGATGAGAAAATACTTTCAGATTTATAATTATTCAAATCAGCTGAAGGCGAGAATGGCCATATATAACCTTTCAGGGAAGGCAGATATATGGTGGCAAGATTTGAAAAGGGTCAAGGGAATCAAAGAGAAAGAGGTCAATTGGAGTACCTTTAAGAGGTACTTCAAGAAGAATTTTCTGTCTGAACAATACTATGAAGAAAGGGCCAAGGAATTTTATGAGTCAAAGCTTGGGTCCATGACTATGAAGGACTTAAACAGTAAGTTCTTAAGTCTGTTAAGATATGTGCTATATTTAGTTGATGAGAAACCTAAAGTACAGCAGTTTCTCAGCTGTTTGCCATAACATATAAAGGATAGAATCGAATATAATAACCCCAAAACTCTGGAAGAATCCATGAGAAAAGCTAATTTCTGTTTTGAACAGAACAAAAAGAAGGAAGGAATAGCCAATTGGAAGGCTAAAAAGAATGGTAATCAGTCCGAATTCAAGAAAAATGAGTTTGTACCTCAGAAAAATTTTAGGAATAACAAGAACATAAACCATTCTAATGGTAATAATTTCCAGGGAAGCAAAAATGGTGCTTCTAATAATTCCAATAACTACAAAGGCAGCAAGGAGGTTTCTAACAATCATGGAAATTTTACTAAGAATTTCGAACGGAAGGAACCTATTAAGTGTTGGGAGTGCATTGGTCCACACTATGCTTCAGTTTGCCCAAATCGGAAGAAGCCAAACAACAATATTCATACAATACAAGATGAAATGACTGTTGGAGACTTTGCAAGGACCATGCCTCGAATTAATGCAGCATTGGAGAATAGCCAAGCTGATTACCAAACTTCCATGGTGGAAGTAGAAGGTATGGTTAACAAAACTCCTGTAACTATTTTGATAGATCCAGGTGCTAGCTTAAGTTATATTTCACCGCAGATAGTAGAAAAGTGTAATCTGACTGTTGAAAAGTTTGATAACTCTTGGCTAGTTCAACTAGCCACATGGGCAAAAAGGA
This sequence comes from Pseudotsuga menziesii, assembly GCA_001517045.1. Lineage (NCBI taxonomy): Eukaryota > Viridiplantae > Streptophyta > Pinopsida > Pinales > Pinaceae > Pseudotsuga > Pseudotsuga menziesii. Next base: position 263,755 of record LPNX010663154.1, on the reverse strand, counting down.
AGGTAAATTGTTATGTTAAGGAATGTGTTTTATATATGAATGATTTTAAAACTACTGTTAAGTTAAATGTTCTGCCACTTGGCTCGTATGACATACTTATTGGTATGGACTGGTTAGAACAACACAGGGTAGTTTTAAACTGTTTTGATAAAACGTTTACGTGTGTAAATAATAATGAACAGCCTGTAATAGTTAAAGGTATTCCTAGGAAAACTATAATCAGACAGATTTCTGCCTTACAGCTCAAAAGAGCAGTCAGGAAAGGGTGTAAAGCCTATGCTGTAACTATTACAGATGAGGCGAGTAAATCTGAAAAAGATAAAATAAAAATAGAGGATTTTCCTATGTTAAATGAATTTATTGATGTTTTTTCGGAGGAAATTTCAGGATTACCTCTCAGGAGGGAACTGGATTTCACAATAGAGCTGGTACCAGGTGTTGTACCTAGCTCGAAGGCTCCGTATCGTATGAATATTCTGGAACTTAACGAATTAAAATCACAGTTAAAGGAATTAATCGATAAAAAATATATTCGTCCTAGTGTGTCTCCTTGGGGAGCACCAGTAATCTTTGTTAAAAAGAAAGACGGAACTATGCGACTTTGCATAGATTACCGTCAACTGAATAAAATGACAATTAAAAACAGATATCCGTTGCCCCACATAGATGATCTATTTGATCAGTTGCGTGGAGCTACGGTGTTCTCTAAGATAGACCTAAGATTAGGCTATCATCAGGTGAGAATTAAAGAAGAGGACATTTTCAAGACAGCTTTCAGAACTAGGTATGGACATTACGAATTTGTCGTAATGCCATTCGGGCTTACTAATGCCCCAGCCGTCTTTATGTGTCTAATGAATAACATAATGCATAAATATTTGGACAAATTTGTTGTCGTATTCATCGATGACATCTTAATCTATTCTAAAAATGAAGAGGAACATAAGGAACATTTACGGATAGTCTTACAAGAATTGCGAGAGCAACAGCTCTTTGCAAAGTTCAGTAAGTGTGATTTCTTCAGGGATGAAATCCAATACTTAGGGCACGTGGTGACTAAGGACGGGATTTCAGTTGATCCTGAAAATATCAGAGCAATTGAAGAATGGCCAGTACCAAAAGACGTAACAGATGTTAGGTCTTTCATGGGAATTACCGGTTATTACCGGAGATTCATAGAAGGTTTTTCAAAGATAGCTAACCCAATCACTTCCTTGCAAAAGAAAGGAAATAAATTCGATTGGAACGTAAAATGCGAAGAAAGCTTTAAGAAACTAAAAACTTTATTAACAACTGCGCCTATTCTAAGAATAACAGATCCCAATAAGGATTTCGTGGTTTGCATCGATGCTTGTAATGACAGTCTAGGCAGAGTACTGACTCAGGATGGGCATGTCATTGCCTATGAGTCCAAGAAGCTAAAGATCCATGAAAAGAATTATGCCACGTATGATTTAGAGCTGGATGCTGTTATTCATGCCTTAAAAATGTGGTGACACCACTTAATAGGCAGAAAGTTTACTCTAATGACTGATAATAAGGGTCTAAAATACCTTTTAGATCAGCCCAACTTAAATGCAAGGCAAGCAATATGGTTAGCCTTCCTAAGTGAATACGATTTCAAAATTCAACACATAAAAGGAAAAGAAAATAAAGTAGCTGATGCTTTGAGTAGAAATGCAAAGCTAAATTTTACAACAGCAATCAGTACTTATAATTCTGATTTAAATGAATAGCTAACTGAAGGGATAAAATTGGATGAAATTTACCAAAAATTACAAGCTACAGCTAAAGAAAAACCCACAGAAAGTTTAATTAAGGGTTATAGTCTAAATAAAGATGGATTTTTATTGTTTAAGGACAGACTATATGTGCCAAATGTGTCTAAAGTTAAATTATTGATTCTGGATGAAGTGCATAAAACCCCCTCTTCAGGGCATCCAGGCTACCAGAAGACTGTCACCATATTGAGAAAAGATTATTTCTGGCCTAATATGAAATCTGAAGTAGCTGAGTATATAGCTAGATGTTTGGACTGTCAACAAGTGAAGACAGAACATCAACATCCAGCTGGGTTGTTGCAACCCTTGCCTATTCCTAGCTAGAAGTGGGAAATAATCAGCTTAGATTTCATTACTGGATTACCCAGAAATCAAAATCAGAATGATTCAATTATGGTGGTAGTGGATAAATTAACTAAAAAATCACATTTTATTCCTGTTAAAACCACTTTTAAGGCTGCAAATATAGCAGACATTTTCTTAAAACAAATTTTTCGGCTACATGGTGTACCGAAGGTTATTATTTCAGACAGGGATCCTAAATTCACAGGGAATTTCTGGAAATCCTTTTTTAAAGGATTAAACACCACACTGAATTTCAGCACCTCTTTCCATCCTCAGACAGACGGACAAACTGAAAGAGTTAATCAGGTGTTGGAGGATCTATTAAGAATGTATGTCAAGGATTAACCAGGTAAGTGGGAGGATTACTTGCATTTAGCAGAATTTGCATACAATAATAACTATCAATCATCAGCTAAGTTCAGTCCTTTTGAAATTCTGTATGGGCGTAAATGTAACACTCCTATCTCCTGGAATAATCCAGTAGATAGATTAGTGTTGGGACCCGAATTATTAAAAGAAATGGAACAGATTGTAAAACAAGTGCAGGAGAACTTGAAGGTTGCCCAGGATCGACAAAAGAGCCAAGCTGATTTGAAAAGAACTCCTAAAGAGTTCCAGGTGGGTGAGCACGTGTTCATAAAGGTAAGACCAAAGAAGAGCTCCCTAAGATTGGGGAGTTGTGCAAAATTAGCACCACGTTACTGTGGTCTGTTTGAAATTTTATCTAGAGTTGGTCAAGTAGCATATCAGCTAGCATTACTGCCTAATTTAAAAGTGCACAATGTTTTTCATATTTTTGTTCTGAAAAAGTATGTTCATGATGCAACTCATGTGATTGATTGGAACATTGTACAGGTAGAACCAGAAGGGGAAGTTCTGGTGGAACCGGACTGTATCCTCGGGAGGAGGAAAATTACTCTGCGGAACCGCACAATTGGACAGCTGAAGGCGCAATGGAAG
>LPNX010663154.1:185480-260570 GCA_001517045.1 Pseudotsuga menziesii | reverse complement strand
ATTCATTCAGGTGAATGTTATTCAGGAATTTCATTGAGGAAAGAGGGAAAAACAGTAAGGAAGTGTTCTGAGTGGATTGCTGCAGTAACTTGATTTATTTACAGCTTTTAGCTAGGAGGACTTGCTGATAAGTTCTGTATTAATACTGAGTTTGAATACTGGTATCTGACATTGCTGCACCTAGTTCCAACCAGGGAGACCAGAGCAAGCTCGGGGGTCCTGAGAAGTCGCTGTCTGAGCGCTCTCCAGGAGTTGGTAGGGAGGAACGACCTCCCATTGCTGTTGTTGTCCACAGCTTAAACAGGTTCTGTCACTTATTTCTTTATGATTACTGAATATGAATGGATGCATGTTATTTTTATTTTATATGTCTGAGGATTTGATTAGTTAATGAAATTAGTATTGCAAAATATTAGTAGTTAAATCTGTTAGTCACTAACTGTGTTTTTCCACATTTGATATCACCAGACCGTACTCCAGCATAGTATCTCGGTATTGTGAAGAAGAATACTTCTGAACCGAGTTACCTATTTAAATACTTTCATTATTTACAAGCATTTCATAAATTTCCTAAGTTATGTTGTTTATATTCTTTAAAACTACTTCATGATACTGTATCCTTGTTTCTAGTAAATTCTAGTTGTAATAAAGAAAAGATAGACTAGGTAATGCTGCTGTTAAAAGCTTATAACTATTACCTTCTAGTTTGTAAGAATCTGACTGTGTAAAGAGATAATGTTGACAGTAGGATGTAATTTACCTATTGGTTTGATTTTACAGTTAAAACCTAGTATTGATATTCTGCATGTAAGATAAGAATGTAGTCATATATTTACTGAATCTTCTTGTATTTACAACTAAATAAAGAACTCAACCCAAACTTTGGATAAATAACATTAAATAACAATCATAGTAATACTGACAAGAAGTAATAACATTATTGTATCACAAATAATGTGTTTATATTATATACAATATAAAAGTAACATTTAAGAAATAATATAGTACTACTATCGTAATCCAAACTGTTTTTACTCAAGGTATAAATAAATAAAGTGTATGTATAACTAATTTTACTTTGTGTATTTTAATAAATAAACAATGATTAAAGATAATTAGTAAAACATTATAAGAGTATAGAATGTTTTCCTATTTTAAAAGGATTATACTTGCATTTTTTGCAATTTCTAATAAATGGAAATTAGGGTTTTAAGCCTACATAGAAATTTAATAACAAATCTATATAGCATTAAGATGGAAAGTTCGCTAACTACAGATTTCTTTACAATAAATTAAATTACAGTATTATAACATGACTGGGAACAATGTAAGAGAATTGTATTCTCAGCCAGAGTATTTGCATAAGGGTATAAACCCTCTATAAGGTTTAAGAAGTTTTTGTATAACAAATAAATCAAGAGCATAAACCTAACAACAACTTCATTAAAAGGATTTACCAATAGAATTATAATTTTAAAAGAAGTTTAAGCAACTGTCTTAATCTGAACAGAAAAATTAGGGTTGAACCCTATAAGTTCAGTTTATCCCATAAAAGAATTATTAAAGGGTAAAACAATATTTTCATTTACGGCTGCATCTTAAATCCACCATACAAGTAGTTATAAAACCCATATATCTACCTATTCTGGTACAGAGCTTAAAAATTAAAATACATGTAATAGAAAACCCAAAGATATAAGAAAACTATATTTTAAGTCGTATTACAAAACTCTGGGCAGAAACCCTGAGCATTTTAAGAGTACAGTACAGAAAAAGAAGACAGAGGCCGCAAACTCATCTTCGGGCAGGCTTACAGCCAGTGCCCTTTTTACACAATAATCTTTTATAATAATCTTAAATACAAAAGGAAAGCCGAACATTTACAATATCAACCGAAGATGTAACATCCTGTTACCGCACAGGGTTAAACCTGTTAAGGACTTCCTTAACTTGCAGGAAAAAGACGAAACAGTGCAGAGGTGACCACAGAGTCGCATCACCCGTAGTTAAAATCTTAAACAACCCTGATAAAACAGCAAGGAGGAATGCCTTGGTAAAGACCAGGCTTACCAGGTTGAGCCTTTTCACCCAAGCTTTGTGCCATCCATGCCTGAAGAAGGAGCCGAAGCCTGCAATTAAAGAAATAGTTGGTTAAAACCTTATTTCATTTGTTTTCCCTTAAAACTAATGCCTAAAGTGAAAAAATAAAAGAATAACCAGTAACTCACCGGCGCAAGTGAAGGAAGCGTATCCATAGTAAACATCTTGATAACTACGAGCAGAGAAGGCATAAACCTTTCCATTGACATCGAGAAGAAACAGCTGGTAGAAGCAAAGGAGAACTTCCACCATGGAAGCACTGACAGTACTAAAATCGAAGGATACACTCACGTTGTAACAGAGTTGATAATGGCGCCGACAGGAAGAACCCTAGGTTGCTCAACAACCTTATGGCCACCAATAGAAAACTAATGGCTCCCATATAGTGCAATAGATCTAGGCTTAAAGGAACGAAAGCAGCGTAGAAGCTACTAATAAGCAGTGTAACAACGAAACTATGACCAGGAGAGTTCACCAGACGACCATGCCCGAAGGCGAGGGTGAAATAATAATTTAGGGTTTGGTCAAACAATATATAAACGCCAATGCATGGCACCGAAGCGACCATATAGGTGTTTTAATAATCTTGCATACTGTGGGTCAAATCCTAATGTTCCATAACGAATTGCCATTGATCGGGATTCCAAACAAATCGTAGCATGAACTTCCATTTGATCGCTATACTATGGTTACCTGCCACATAATTCAAGGTCTTAATCATTAGCATAATGTGCATAAGACTAAGCATTGTAAATATCAACCTTTGCTTTTATACATTGTACAACCACGGTGTTAGAACGATGTTTTTACACCTTGCTATGTATATATTAAAACCTTGCTTTATACAAATTAAAAACCTTGTATTATAAGTAATCGATCAAGATTAAGTACGAAGGTATTTTTAGACCTTAAAGCTTGATGTTTATTATAAAAGTATAATGATATGAGCATAATGTTAGGTCATAAATTATTCATTATATTTACCTCTATAATGCTATTTACCCTAGTCTCAAGTGATACTAGGAATAGTTATTTACTATTCTATTACTTTGGTGTCTTTTGCCATAGCTATGCATAGATAGTATAAGACTTGTTATTTTCTTTTTGGTAACTTTAATTTGTAGGATTTAAGTGTTATAACCCACAAATTTTGGAGTAAGTTTACTCTGATCCATGTTCACATGGTATTACCTATGCAATAACAATCTCTAATAGTCTTAGATTCTTTATATTAACATTTAGTTTTTTGTTGTCTTTCATGCTGAAAAATTTACCAGGTTTGGTAGTGAATTCATGACTAGCAGTTTATGTAAATTACTATCACCATCCTTGTTGATAGTGTAGTCTGGAACTCATAATAGGTTAAATTATAATAATCTAGTTTTATTCGATTATTATAAATGGAGATAGAGGTAGTTTTCCATTCAATGTAAACTCTTAAAAGTGTAAATAGAAGACTTATACCAACAATAAACTTGGTATTTGCAAATCAAAACATATTCTAACTTGGCATGATGCAGTAACAGCAGATAAATAATTTGGGTATGAACATGGTAATCCAATATTCATTATTGTGCTAGATAAGAAATATTATGATTGCAATACAATGAACTCAATAATGATCCAGCTTTCCATAGGGATACTTAATTCAGTTATTATAAAGGAAAATAGCTATCTTTTCTCTGGAAATTCTAACTTTCTTTCAGTAAGATCTTCAGGAGAATTATAGGAAAAGCTTTACCTGTAAAAGCTTGATAAAATGGCTAGCATGTATTTATACTTTTACTGCATAAATTGGTACAGCATTTGGTTATCTAATACTTTAAAAAGATCTATTAACAGCGACCCAAACTTTACCTATATATCTGTCAGAGAAAGAAAAACTGCTACATTAGCTTGAAAGCTAAGTAAGCCCAGTATGTCATAGCAATCCCCCTTGCAGTTGCAAACAGAAAACAATCAGTAAATGACAAGTAACTCATCTTAAAAATTAAGTTTAATAAAATATCATTCAGTTTACAAATTTTGATAACATAAACTAATCAAACAATTAATGACTGCAATTAAGGTGATTATATGTTATTTTAAAAGTTTTAAATTTTTCGAAATTTTTGGGGTTTTGACAGTTAGTTATTTTGATTGTGCCATTCGAGATAGTGTACGCTGTCTCGATTTCAATAAGGGAATAGAAGGTGTCAACAAAGTTGTTAAAGGCAGAGACATGGATCTCTTCTCCAGAACAATCAATAAGGTCAAAGCCAAATAGTTTCCCTGGGCCGTGTTGGTTAGTGTATTCATGGATGGGTGTCTTGGCAAGCACACGACCTTGGATGCACCATTTTTTATAGTTGGGATTGAGTGATTTGAATGGAATTACAGTTTTTGGCATGGGTATTGGTGTATTTGATGCTTGGGATGAGTGAACATCACTTTATTCTATGGGGCAGCTAGATTGGCTAGTTTATGAACCAATTGGAATGCCAAAGCTAGTCGGTAGTAAAAGAGGAACATGGCTCCCAACAAGGGAAAGCTTGCGATGGACCAGTTCAAGATCGAGTATTGTAATAGTTATGTAGGAGAAAAAGGAAAGAATTAGTAAAGGTATTATAAAATTGATGATGTTGGTGGTAGGTAAAAATGTAGAAGCTAAGCTACCTAAGAGAGGGCTTAAAATAATGGGCAGAAAAGTACGTGTTATTATGAACGATAGTGCAGGTGCACTTGGCGAGCTTGATGACAGAGCCTTCTTGGAGTTCTCCATTTGATATGAGGGAGTTGAAGGTAGTTGGGAGCAAATTCTGGTGCGTGTTGTTACCATCTGAGATAGTAATTCGAAAACGTGGAGTAGTTGCATTTGTTGGTCCAAATGGCTGGAGTGAAAAAACCTGTAGAAGTGGTTGAAGATGTACAGCACCAGACAGCAAAGAAGATATCGCATTTTCTGTCAAGGGTGTCTCCATTATGCGGGGAAAACACTGAGAGCAAGAGGAAACAAACGTGTAAGTATATGAATTTTTTTGTTTTGTGTATATATACATATATGTATATATATACTATTGCATGAGTGACATACAATCATGCGATACGTACAATGAAACTGTAGCAGGCAGAAGAGTAGAATGTAGAACAATGCCATATATATACTTTCTTTTTTAATATAATGTGAGAAAAAAACATGCAACGGAGCTATGCAAATTTAGGTTGTAAATTCTTTAAGTGTATTAGAGGCATGATCTAGCAAGGAATTTATTGGATACTTTGTCCCTTCTCGACATATCCCTTTTGGTCAATCGGCTGTCTCATTACGATCCTGATTCTGTGTTTTATTGAGTCCAATTCTCGTCGCTTCAATACACCCTCGTTATACTTTTCTGATGCAACACAGTCTATTTGTCCTCTAATATTCCATATCTAGGTTTGCATTCTTTTCCATCAATGTATAGGGAGGAGATTCAAACCAATGATGTGATGCACAAGTGAACAAAGGGCTTGACTATCTTCTCTATTTGAATGCAGGTATTTTTTTCCTTGTGTGTCATCACTGTATAATTATGTGTTATTCAAAAGATTGACTATCATGTGTTATTCCAAAAATTGAATAAAAATGATATAATTAGTTCAAATATAGGAAACTACTCTTCATATGCTTCTTGATCTAAAACTTGTAATATAAGACAATAATCATAATACTAAATTGGAATAATACTAAAAGCAGATACATTTGGGGATCTCTCTGATAGCTGTAAAGTCGGAGATTTCCAACCGTCCAACCAAAATGGGGACAGAAAAGCATAAAGTGTGGCAAGGGAAGACTTCTATCATCATTCCTATAGCAACAGGTCAGAAATTCTAGCTGAAACAATTCGTGAGAGACCAAGAAACATATGAATCAGGAGCATAACAAGAAGGATGATAGGCACATCCATGTCAGCAAAAGAACCATTCATTCAAAATGAATGCTTGTGCCTCAAAAAGAGAGTGAAAGGGCAAAGCCCGGCACAAGCCAAAATAACTGAAATATCCCATGATCAATTATCATACCATCTAAAGATCCAGAAAATTCCCCATGCCCCGGTGCCAATGAAAGAGATTGTTTGGAGAGATTGTCAGCCTGGTAGTTATACTCGTGGTAGATATGATTGATGGTCACTAAAGGGACATGATGCAGCAGAGAAAGAATGTCATCACACCAATGACTCAGAAGTGGGGTGTTCAATGAAGCAGTTCTCTTCACCCAAGAGATGATAACCTGTGAATCCCCAAATACAGATAACAGAGGGATCCCCAAATGAATGGAAACCGAAAGCAGTGACCAAATAGGCAGAAGCTCTAATTTGGTGCTGGTGCATCTATTATCCTAGGTTAAGAGCTTGTTGGCTATTTATAACCATAACATAATAAAAAAATTTTAATTCCATGCATAAGCAAAGTTATTTTATTTGTGAAATGTACCAAAACAATCCTCAATAACTACTTTAGATTTGCATCATAACTTCATACCAAATTTACCCTTCAACAAACTTTCAAATATGTGTATTGAAGAGAAGGCTCTTCTTTGCAAAGGAGTGCCACATTTTTTTTCGTTACATTCCTCTTTAAGATCACCTTCAGAATGCAGAAGAATTCCGCAAATGCAGATACATTTGCGGATCTCTCTGGTTGCTGTAAAGTCGGATTATTCCATCCATCCAACCAAAACGGGGACAGGAAAGCATAAATTCTGCCAAGGGCAGACTTTTATCATCATTCCTATAGCAACATGTTAGAAAATCTATCTGAAACAATTCGTGAGAGACCAAGAAACATATGAATCAGGAGCATAACAAGAAGGCTGATAGGCACATCCATGTCAGCAAAAGAACCATTCATTCAAACTGAATTCTTGTGCCTCAAAAAGAGAGTGAAAGGGAAAAGCCTGGCACAAGCAAAAATAACTGAAATATCCCATGATCAATGATCATACCATCTAAAGGTCCAGAAAATTTCCCATGCCCCGGGGCCAATGAAAGAGGTTGTTTAGAGAGACTGTCAGCCTGCTAGTTATGCTCGCGGTAGATATGATTGATGGTCACTAAAGGGACATGATGCAGCAAAGAAAGAATGTCATCACATCAATGACTCAGAAGTGGGGTGTTCAATGAAGCAGTTCTCTTCACCCAAGAGATGATAACATGTGAATCCCCAAATACAGATAATAGAGGGATCCCCAAATGAATGGCAACCGAAATAAATGACCAAATAGGCAAAAGCTCTAATTTGGTGCTAGTGCATCTATTATCCTAGGTTAAGAGCTTGTTGGCTATTTATAACGATAACATAATAAAATGTTTTTAATTGCATAAAATAAGCATAATTTTTTTTAATTGCATGCATAAGCAAAGTTATTTTATAAGAGCTTGTTGGCTATTTATAACCATAACATAATAAAATTATTTTAATTCCATAAAATAAGCATAATTTTTTTTAATTCCATGCATAAGCAAAGTTATTTTATTTGTGAAATGTACCAAAACAATCCTCAATAACTACTTCAGATTTGCATCATAACTTCATACCAAATTTACCCTTCAACAAACTTTCAAATATGTGTATTGAAGAGAAGGCTCTTCTTTGCAAAGAAGTGCCACATTTTTTTTCGTTACATTCCTCTCCAAGATCACCTTTAGAATGTAGAAGAATTATGCAAATGCAGATAAATTTGTGGATCTCTCCGGTAGTTATAAAGCCGAAGAATTCCAGCCATCCAACCAAAACGGGGACAAGAAAGGATAAAGTCTGCCAAGGGTAGAATTTTATCATCATTCCTATAGCAACAGGTCAGAAAATCTATCTGAAACAATTCGTGAGAGACCAAGAAACATATGAATCGGGAGCATACCAAGAAGGCTGATAAGCACATCCATGTCAGCAAAAGAACGATTCATTCAAACTGAATGCTTGTGCCTCAAAAAGAGAGTGAAAGGGCAAAGCCTGGAACAAACCAAAATAACTGAAATATCCCATGATCAATGATCATACAATCTAAAGATCCAAAAAATTCCCCATGCCCCGGGGCCAAGGAAAGAGCATGTTTGGAGAGATTGTCAGCCTGCTAGTTATGCTTGCGGTAGATATGATTGATGGTCACTAAAGGGACATGATGCAGCAGAGAGAGAATGTCATCACACCAATGACTCAGAAGTGGGGTGTTCAATGAAGCAATTCTCTTCACCCAAGAGATGATAACCTGTGAATCCCCAAATACAGATAACAGAGGGATCCCCCAATGAATGTCAACCGAAAGAAGTGACCAAATAGGCAAAATCTCTAATTTGGTGTTGGTGCATCTATTATCCTAGGTTAAGAGCTTGTTAGCTATTTATAATGATAACATAATTAAAAAAATAATAATTCCATAAAATAAGCATAAATTTTTTTAATTCCATGCATAATCAAAGTTATTTTATAAGAGCTTGTTGGCTATTTATAACCATAACATAATAAAATTCTTTTAATTCCATAAAATAAGCATAAATTTTTTTAATTCCATGCATAAGTAAAGTTATTTTATTTGTGAAATGTACCAAAACAATCCTCAATAACTACTTCGGATTTGCATCATAACTTCATACCAAATTTTCCCTTCAACAAACTTTCAAATATGTGTATTGAAGAGAAGGCTGTTCTTTGCAAAGAAGTGCCACATTTTTTTTCTTTGTTACATTCCTCTCTAAGATCACCTTCAGAATGCGAAAGAATTCTGCAAATGCAGATACATTTGCAGATCTCTTCGGTAGCTGTAAAGCTGGATAATTCCAGCCATCCCATGAAAACGGGGATAGAAAAGCATAAATTCTGCCAAGGGCAGACTTGTATCATCATTGCTATAGCAATAGGTCAGAAAATCTATCTGAAACAATTTGTGAGAGACCAAAAAACATATGAATCAGGAGCATAACAAGCTGGCTGATAGGCACATCCATGTCAGCAAAATAACCATTCATTCAAACTGAATGCTTGTGCCTCAAAAAGAGAGTGAAAGGGAAAAGCCCGGCACAAGACAAAATAACTGAAATATCCCATGATCAATGATCATACCATCTAAAGATCCAGAAAATTCCCCATGCCCCGGGGCCAACGAAAGCTCCTTTTTGGAGAGATTGTTAGCCTGCTAGTTATGCTCGCGGTAGATATGATTGATGGTCACTAAAGGCACATGATGCAGCAGAGAAATAATGTCATCACACCAATGACTCAGAAGTGGGGTGTTCAATGAAGCAGTTCTGTTCACCCATGAGATGGTAACCTGTGAATCCCCAAATACAGATAAGAGAGGGATCCCCAAATGAATGGCAACCGAAAGAAGTGCCCAAAGAGCCAGAAGCTCTAATCTGGTGTTGGTGCGTCTATTATCCTAGGTTAAGAGCTTTTTGGCTATTTATAACCATAATATAATAAAAGTTATTTACTTTGATAAAATAACAATAAATTTTTTTAATTCCATGCATAAGCAAAGTTATTTTCTTTGTGAAATCTGGTAAAACAATCCTCAATAACTACTTCAGATTTGCATAATAACTCCATAGAAAATTTACCCTTTAACAAACTTTCAAATATGTCTATTGAAGAGAAGGCTCTTCTTTGCAAAGAAGCGCCACATTTTTTTGTTACATTCCTTTGTAAGAGCACATTGAGAATGCACAAGAATTCTACAAATGCAGATACATTTGGGGATCTCTCTGATAGCTATAAAGTCGAAGAATCCCAGGCATCCAACCAAAATGGGGACAGGAAAGCATAAAGTTTGCGAAGGGTAGACTTTTCTCATCATTCCTGTAGAAACAGATCAAAAAATCTATCTTAAATAATTCGTGAGAGACAAAAAAACATATGAATCAGGAGCATAACAAGAAGGGAGATAGGCACATCCATGTCAGCAAAATAACAATTCATTCAAACTGAATGCTTATTCCTCATAAAGAGAGTGAAAGGGAAAAGCCCGGCAGAAGCCAAAATAACTGAAATATCCCATGATCAATGATCATACCATCTAAAGATCCAGAAAATCCCCCATGCCCTGGGGTCAATGAAAGAGCCTGTATGGAGAGACTATCATCCTGCTAGTTATGCCCGTGGTAGAAATGATTGATGGTCACTAAAGGCACATGATGCAGTAGAGAAAGAATGACATCACACCAAGGACTCAGAAGTGGGGTGTTCAATGAAGCAGTTTTGTTCACCCATGAGATGATAACCTATGAATCCCCAAATACAGATAAGAGAGGGATCCCCAAATGAATGGCAACCGAAAGCAGTGCCCAAATAGCCAGAAGTTGTAATCTGGTGTTGGTGCGTGTATTATCCTAGGGTAAGAGCTTGTTGGCTATTTATAACCATAATATAATAAAAGTTATTTAATTTCATAAAATAACGATAAATTTTATTACTTCCATGCATAAGCAAAGTTATTTTCTTTGTGAAATGTGCCAAAACAATCCTCAATAACTACTTCAGATTTGCTTCATAACTTCATACCAAATTTACCCTTCAACAAACTTTCAAATATGTCTATTGAAGAGAATGCTCTTCTTTGCTGCAAAGAAGGGCCACATTTTTTCCCTACATTCCTCTGTAAGAGCACCTTGAGAATGCACAACAATTCTGCAAATGCAGATAGCTGTAAAGCCGGTGAATTCCATCCATCCAACCAAAACGGGGATAGGAAAGCATAAATTATGCCAAGGGCAGACTTTTATCATCATTCCTATAGCAACAGGTCAGGAATCTATCTGAAACAATTCGTGAGAGACCAAGAAACATATGACTCAGGAGCATAAGAAGAAGGCTGATAGGCACATCCATGTCAGCAAAAGAACCATTCATTCAAACTGAATGCTTGTGCCTAAAAAAGAGAGTGAAAGGGAAAAGCCTGGCACAAGCCAAAATAATTGAAATATCCCATGATCAATCATCATACAATCTAAAGATCCAGAAAATTCCCCATGCCCTGGGGCCAACGAAAGAGCCTGTTTGGAGAGACTGTCAGCTTGCTAGTTATGCTCGCGGTAGATATGATTGATGGTCACTAAAGTGACATGATGTAGCAGAGAAATAATGTCATCACACCAATGAATCAGAAGTGGCGTGCTCAATGAAGCAGTTCTCTTCACCCAAGAGATGCTAACCTGTGAATCCCCAAATACAGATAAGAGAGGGATCCCCAAATGAATGGTAATCGAAAAACATTGTTCCCTTCATCGTCTAGTCAGCCAACTCTACTCCTCCACGTGTCCTCTTCGCGATCCAGTGGTCCTCCACGTGTCCTCTTCGTGATCCGATGGACCTCCACATGTTTTAAAGTTCTGCTGGTCCTTTGCGTGTTTTTCAGGTTGAGGTCAAGGTTTTCGGTCGCTGCCCTGCTCTATTCTGCAAGTTTCATTGTTCATGGGCTTTGCCGTGACTGTTGAGTTTGTCAGAACCGCCCATTTCTCCTGCAAGTTTCATTGTTCATGGGTTTTTCCATGAGTGTTGATTTTGTCAGAACCGCACTTGTCCGGCAGTTCTGGAGCGCCGTGGGCGATATTTGGAGAGGCCGTCCTGTGAAAGACCAGTGTTTTTTTCTCAGTTTGGCATTTATTCTCGGTTTGGAGGTGGTTGAACATCTTGTCATGGTGACCGCCCCTCCCTGCTGTATAAATGGCGTTTACTGGTCAAATTTAGTTTGCGTGGGTTTGCACAGAGAAGTTGCATTGTTTCTAGTTGCAGGAATTTTGATTCAAAGAGCGAAAGAACTAAAAAAACACAGGTACGCAATTTCATTTCTATCGCAATTTCTTCCCTCTGCAAGCCTTTCATTAATTTCCACAAAACTGCCATTAAAAGAATCGGGCACCGCAGCTGGCCTGACCACTAAAACACCATTCTCATATAGCTTAGAATAATTCAAAACCCCTGAATAATTTGTTGTATTTCATATATTGAATCTTTTCTTTGAACAGAACATCATATTATAAGGTGGTCTTGGATCACCGAAAATGAAGAACCAAACTTGCAGGCAATGCATGGGAACAAAGAAAGGAAAACCCCCAAGCCAAGCCCCCACTATGGCCAAAACTCTAGATCACCTTCAAAATGCAGAAGTGCCACTTTTTTTTCGTTACATTCCTCTCTAAGATCACCTTCAGAATGCAAAAGAATTCCGCAAATGCAGATACATTTGTGGATCTCTTTGATAGCTGTAAAGACGGATAATTCCAGCCATCCAACCAAAATTGGGATAGAAAAGCATAAAGTCTGCCAAGGGCAGAATTTTCTCATCATTCCTGTAGCAACAGGTTAAAAAATCTATTTGAAATTATTCGTGAAAGACCAAGAAACATATGAATTAGGAGCATAACAAGAAGGCTGATAGGCACATCCATGTCAGCAAAAGAACAATTCATTCAAAATGAATGCTTGTGCCTCATAAAGAGAGTGAAAGGGCAAAGCCCGGCCCAAGACAAAATAACTAAAATATCCCATGATCAATGATCATACCATCTAAAGATCCATAAAATTCCCCATGCCCTGGGGCCAACGAAAGAGCCTGTATGGAGAGTCTGTCAGCCTGCTAGTTATGCTCGCGATAGATATGATTGATGGTCACTAAAGGCACATGATGCAGCATAGAAAGAATGTCATCACACCAATGACTCAGAAGTGGGGTGTTCAATGAAGCAGTTTTGTTAACCCATGAGATGATAACCTGTGAATCCCCAAAAAGAGAGGGATCCCCAAATGAATGGGAACTGAAAGCAGTGCCCAAACAGCTAGAAGCTCTAATCTGGTGTTGGTGCATGTATTATCCTAGGTTAAGAGCTTGTTGGCTATTTATAACCATAATATAATAAAAGTTATTTAATTCCATAAAATAACGATAAATTTTATTAATTCCATGCATAAGCAAAGTTATTTTCTTTGTGAAATGTGCCAAAACAATCCTCAATAACTACTTCAGATTTGCATCATAACTTCATACCAAATTTACCCTTCAACAAACTTTCAAATATGTCTATTGAAGAGAAGGCTCTTCTTTGCAAAGAAGGGCCACGTTTTTTCCTTACATTCCTCTGTAAGAGCACCTTGAGAATGCACAACAATTCTGCAAATGTAGATAGTTGTAAAGCCAGAGAATTCCAATCATCCAACAAAAATGGGGAAAGAAAAGCATAAAGTCTGCTAAGGGTAGACTTTTTCTCATCATTCCTGTAGTAACAGGTCAGGAAATCTATCTGAAATAATTCATGACAGACAAAAAAACATATGAATTAGGAGCATAACAAGAAGGCTGATAGGCACATCCATGCCAGCAAAAGAACCATTCATTCAAACTGAATGCTTGTGCCTCATAAAGAGAGTGAAAGGGAAATGCCCGGCAGAAGGAAAAATAACTAAAATATCCCATGATCAATGATCATACCATTTAAAGATCCAAAAAATCCCGTATGCCTCGGGGCCAATGAAAGAGCCTATTTGGAGAGACTGTTAGGCTGCTAGTTATGCTCGCGATAGATATGATTGATGGTCACTAAAGGGACATGATGCAGCAGAGAAAGAATGTCATCACACCAATGACTCAGAATTGGCATGTTCAATGAAGCAGTTCTATTCACGCAAGAGATGCTAACATGTGAATCCCCAAATGTAGATAAGAGAGGGATCCCCAAATGAATGGCAATCGAAAGCAGTGCCCAAAGAGCCAGAATCAACCCTGATCCCTCGGTGTCTCCTTCGTGATCTGTTGTTCCTCCGCGTGTTTTCAAGTTGATTCTATGTAAAACCTCAGTGTTGATAGTTGGGCCTTCCGGATGGTTTGGAGGTAAAGGTTAGAACCCAGTCCCGGCTTCTCCGCAAGTGACAGCATTGATGGTTGAAGGTTTCCGGTCGCTGGCTTGCTTTGCCCTCCCATTTCACCTACAAGTTTTAGTGTTCATGTGTTTTTCACCTCTTTGTTTTCCACCTCTTTGCTGAGCATTGTTCATAGGATTTGTCGTGACTATTGAGCTGGTCAGAACCATAGGTGCCCGATGATTCTAGAGTGCCGTGGGTGATTTCTGGAGAGGCAGTCTTCTGAAAGAGCATGTCTGAAACATGAAGTGTTTTTTTTCTCAGTTTGGCATTTCTTCTAAATTTAGTATATAGCTTGCTATTCATGGAGGAGGTGGTTGAACATCTTTTCATGGTGACCACCCCTCCTTGCTGCCTAAATGGTGTTTACTGGTCAGATTTAGTTTGCGTGGGTTTGCACAGAGAAGTTGCATTGTTTCTAGTTGCAGAAATTCTGATTCAAAGAGAAAAAGAACTAAAAAAAACAGGTGCATCTATTATCCTAGGTTAAGAGCTTGTTGGCTATTTGTAACCAAAACATAATAAAAGTTTTTTAATTCCATAAAATAAGCATAAATTTTTTTAATTCCATGCATAAGCAAAGTTATTTTATTTGTGAAATGTACCAAAACAATCCTCAATAACTACTTCAGATTTGCATCATAACTTCATACCAAATTTACACTTCAACAAACTTTCAAATATGTGTATTGAAGAGAAGGCTCTTCTTTGCAAAGAAGTGCCACATTTATTTCGTTACATTCCTCTCTAAGATCACCTTCAGAATGCAGAAGAATTCCGTAAATGAAGATACATTTGTGGATCTCTCTGATAGCTGTAAAGCTGGAGAATTCCAACCATCCAACCAAAACTGGGATAGAAAATCATAAAGTTTGCCAAGGGAAGACTTTTATCATCATGCCTGTAGCAATAGGTCAGGAAATCTATCTGAAATAATTTGTGAGAGACCAAGAAACATATGAATCAGGAGCATAACAAGAAGGCTGATAGGCACATCCATGTCAGCAAAATAACCATTCATTCAAACTGAATGCTTGTGCCTCATAAAGAGAGTGAAAGGGAAAATCCCGGCACAAGCCAAAATAACTGAAATATCCCATGATCAATGATCATACCATCTAAAGATACAGAAAATTCCCCATGCGCTGGGGCCAACGAAAGAGCCTGTTTGGAGATCCTGTCAGCCTGCTAGTTATGCTCATGGTAGATATGATTGATGGTCAGTAAAGGCACATGATGCAACAGAGAAAAAATGTCATCACACTAACAACTCAGAAGTGGGGTGTTCAATGAAGCAACTTTGTTCACCCATGAGATGATAACCTGTGAATCCCCAAATACAGATAAGAGAGGGATCCCCAAATGAATGGAAACCGAAAGCAGTGCCCAAAGAGCTAGAAGCTCTAATTTGGTGTTGCTGCGTCTATTATCCTAGGTTAAGAGCTTGTTGGCTATTTATAACCATAATATAATAAAAGTTATTTGATTCCATAAAATAACAATAAATGTTTTTAATTCCATGCATAAGCAAATTTATTTTCTTTGTGAAATGTGCCAAAACATTCCTCAACAACTACTTCAAATTTGCATAATAACTCCATAGCAAATTGACCCTTTAACAAACTTTCAAATATGTCTATTCAAGAGAAGGACCTTCTTTCCAAAGAAGCACCACATTTTTTTGTTACATTCTTGTTTAAGAGCACCTTTAGAATGCAGAAGAATTGCAAAACAATCCTTGATAACTTGAAAACACGCGGAGGACCAGCGGACCACGAAGCAAACACGTGGGGATGGGGGTTAAGTGCCAGGACCACCGGATCGCAAAGAGGACACGTGGAGAACCACCGGATTGCAAAGAGTGGAATCTGCCAAAACAATCCCCAATAACTACTTCAAATTTGCATAATAATTCCATAGCAAATTTACCCTTTAACAAACTTTCAAATATGTCTATTGAAAAGAAGGCTCTTCTTTGCAAAGAAGTGCCACATTTTTTTTGTTACATTCAAGGCTAAGAGCACCTTCAGAATGCAGAAGAATTCTGCAAATGCAAATACTTTGGGGGATCTATTTGATAGCTGTAAAGTTAGAGATTTCCAGCTGTCCAACCAAAATGGAGACAGAAAAGCATAAAGTGTGGCAAGGGCAGACTTGTATCATCATTCCTGTAGCAACAGGTCAGAAAATCTAGCTGAAACAATTTGTGAGAGACCAAGAAACATATGAATCAGGAGCATAACAAGAAGGCTGATAGGCACATTCATGTCAGCAAAAGAACCATTCATTCAAACTGAATGCTTGTGCCTCAAAAAGAGAGTGAAAGGGCAAAGCCTGGCACAAGCAAAAATAACTGAAATATCCCATGATCAATGATCATACCATCTAAAGATCCAGAAAATTCCCCATGCCCTGGAGCCAACGAAAGAGCTTGTTTGGAGAGACTGTCAGCCTGGTAGTTATGCTCGCGGTAGATATGATTAATGGTCACTAAAGGGACATGATGCAGCATAGAAAGAACGTCATCACACCAATGACTCAGAAGTGTGGTGTTTTTCTGAACATGTTTAGAGAGAAACGTTGTGAATCCCCAAATACATATAAGAGAGGGATCCCAAAATTAATGGCATCTGAAAGCAGTTCCCAAAGAGGCAGAAGCTCTAATCTGGTGTTCGTGCGTCTATTATCCTAGGTGAAGAGCTTGTTGGCTATTTATAACCATAACATAATAAAAGTTATTTAATTCCATAAAATAACTATAATTTTTATTACTTCCATGCATAAGCAAAGTTATTTTCTTTGTGAAATGTGGCAAAACAATCCTCAATAACTACTTTGGATTTGCATAATAACTCCATAGCAAATTTACCCTTCAAAAAACTTTCAAATATGTCTATTGAAGAGAAGGCTCTTCTTTGCAAAGAAGTGCCACATTTTTTCATTACATTCCTCTCTAAGACCACCTCCAGAATGCAGAAGAATTCCACAAATGCAAATACATTTGGGGATCTCTCTGATAGCTTAAAAGTTGGAGAATTCCAGCCCTCCAACCAAAATGGGGACAGAAAAGCATAAAGTCTTCCAAGGGCATACTTTTATCATCATTCCTGTAGCAACAGGTTAGAAAATATTTCTGAAACAATTCGTGAGAGACCAAGAAACATATGAATCAGGAGCATAACAAGAAGGATGATAGGCACATCCATGTCAGCAAAAGAACCATTCATTCAAATTGAATGCTTTGTGGCTCATAAAGGGAGTGAAAGGGAAAAGCGGGCTCATGCTGCAAGACGGTCTCTTTCATAGGAGGGGCTCTCAAGAAATCACCTCGTGACAATCCAGAATCGCGGGACAAGAGTCACGGCTCTCCAGAAATCACTAGACTGTAGAAGGAAGAGAATTGTTTGCAAACAAATGTTCATTTCGTCGTCTATTCAACCAACCGTGCTTCTCTGCGTGTCATCTTCGTGATCCGCTGGTTCTCTGCGTGTCACCTTTTTGTTTTTTTTCTGTAGCTTGTTATTTTATTTTATTCCTATTAAGAAAATATGCAAAAGCTTACTACATATGCAATCCCCGTCGTGCCTTTTAATAGCTATGCACCCAAAGAATACAGGGGCACTCCATTGGTCTGGTGTCTACGTGCATATACTTATGTGCATTATAGAAGGTTCACTAAATCTAAAAGATGTATTCCATGCATTGAACATAGACATTCATCTGCTTACAAATTGGATAAAGGTAAGCAACTCTAACATCTTTTCTCTCTTGGTTCTATTTTTAATACCACCAGTGATTTTTAAGTTTAGTTTTTCATAATGAACATTTTTCAATTTTAATACCTACCAACCAAAGTGACATTGATACAGTTTGTTCTGGTAGCAATTGTTGGGGTTAATTTTAGAAAATTGCTTCTCGCCCCTTTCTTTCAAACAAATTTTAATCCTTTATCCATTTTGGTTTCCTTAAATACAAATGTTTCTTGATTGCAGAATTCTATATTTTCCATTTGTTAGCTTCCTGTAATCTCTACAATATTCTGTATTTTTACTATGAAAGTGTAAATTCCACTTTAAGAACCAAGTATATTCTGGATTTTAATTCTTGCTTTTATGAAGCCCTTCTAGGTAAAAGGGATTGGGTAAAAAGCTGAGGTAAATGTGGCAAAAACTGTTTTCTAAGAAACAACTACATTGAGAATTTTGAAAGAGTGGTTCTATGTAAAAGCCTCCCTTGGGTAAGTAGCTGGGGGTAATTGTTGCAAAACTTGTTTTATGAGAATCAACAATATTGGGAATTATGAAAGTGGTTCCATGTAAAAACAAACCATATTGTAGTTTTGAGACACTACCCTATTATTTGGTTTGTAAGAGATACAAGTACTTGTAGATTAGAGGGGCAATCGCCATGACAAGATGTTCAACCACCTCCAAACCGAGAAAAAAAACTGGTCTTTCACAGGACGAGCTCTCCAAATATCACCCACAGTGCTCCAGAACTGCCGGACAAGTGCGGTTCTGACAAACTCAACACTCACGACAAAGCCCATGAACAATGAAACTTGCAGGCGAAATGGGCGGTTCTGACAAACTCAACAGTCATGGCAAAGTCCATGAACAATGAAACTTGTAGGATAGAGCAGGGCAGCGACCGGAAACTTGCAGGACATAGCAGGCCAGCAGAACTTTAAAACACACGGAGGACCAGCGGATCGCGAAGAGGACACGCGGAGGAGCAGGGTTGGACGAATAGACGATGGAAGGAACAATGTTTTAAAGTTATGCTAACAGTTGCCTTGGTATGAGCTAATTTTGACAGAAATGCAGGGGAAAAAACATGTTTAAAAAGGTGAAGTTTATTATGTTAAGTTCATTTATGACATACTCCAATTGCACTACGATCATGAAGATATTATAACTCGAGGAAGTTGAATATTTGAGTAGAATTCTCAGTGCTGTTCAGAAATAAGTAGAAGATATGTAAACGAATGATAAAAGTAAAGGGCTGAACAGTAACCAGCATTGGAAAGCAGCACAAGTAATAAACCAGCGGGTCATGAAGAAGACAAGCGGAGAAGTGTGGTGGGATGAATAGACGACGGAATGAGCAGTGGTTTACCAAAGAACTATAGGGGAGAATGCCTTACGACAAAAAAAATACTGTGCAAGCATAAATGGGAATACTATTCGGTCATATACTCCTTTTACAGTATGGAAAGAAAGGGAAAAATAGGGCTGTTAAAGACATGAATAGTCCAATCTTTGGACCATGCGCCTACAAATGATGTCTAAAGTCAAAAGTGAGAAGGTCTAAATTAAATTCATTCATTCTTCCTACTAAAGGTTAATAGCAATGGTATACTGACCCCATTCGATCTAATAAGTTCTGGTAGTAGTTCCTAGGGAAGTTCTAAGGATTCCTAAGTGGGCATACCCATATTTAAAAAATTGGAACATCAAGAAAAATGTAGGTCAAAACGTTTTTCTTCTTCTAATGATGATGGTGGTGGAATCCCACCCATAAGGATAATAGTAAAATATTGCTCACTCATTTGGCACACAAAATATAGATTTGGTTTACTTAGTGATAACTCAATTGCCAACTCACAAGTGCCCAACGAGTCAAATCACAGACTTGATGCTAGCTAGCAATAGGAACTCAAATCATTTTACTTTTTTTTCCCATTATGATGGTGGAATCCCACCCCTTCTAGAGAACATTTCAATATTTTTCACTCCTAGGGGAATGAAACTACATAAGCAAGTTGCATAGATATAAACACCTACTCGAAGAGTCAACTCACAAGTTGCTACGAACTTTTACTTAAATTGTAAATGTACATCACCAAATTTCATTAATCTTACCAAAAGTAGCACTAACCTTAAATCACTAAATACACTTGTAACTTAGCTTAACCTAAAAACTAAACCACTTCCTAAAACATGTCCAAATGTCAATACCTTCCCTTTCAAAATAACAATACAACCTAAATGATATCTTAATAATGTCAATACCTCCCCTTCCAAAATAGCAATACAACTTAATGTTATCTTAATAATTCAATACATTACCAAAAGAGACCATAAACATGCTTAAGCTCATTCCAAATTAACAAAGAACCTCAAGTTCGATTGTTCAAGTATATTGAGAAATTAACCAATACGATAAATATATTGAAAAAGCTACACCTACACCATGTAAAATTTAAAATAATAGTATTTTTATGTCACTCTCCATTGCCCCAAAAATTGATTTTAAACTATTTCCACTTTCCCAATGTATGATAACTTAAAAAGATACAATTACCCACCTAGGAATTCAAAAAAAGGATCAATGTAAAGTGAATTTAAAAGTTACAATTACCCACATAAGAATTTTAAAAAGATTATTTTACAAATGACTTGTGATGTTACAATTAAGATGTTAGAATTACCAAAGTCGAGAATTACAATTACCAAAGACATGTTACAATTACTTCGTCTGCAAAATTTTTTAATCCCAACCAACCAACATAGCAACACAACCATCTGAGATCCCTCCTCCACACACAAGGTAACATCACTCATAACAAGTGAGTAATCTGAGGGCCTTAGAATTAATGAGGAAACAAAATCTGGGTATGTGATGGAGCTATAAGAAAATAGTGTCTGGGATATTTGTTATCTATTTTACATGCAAACAACCAAGTAGAGCTGGAAACCCACACAGTGTTAGTTCACTGTTAGACTAAACTTTTCCCAAATTTTCTATATTTCCAACTACCCTTTCTAAGTTTTGGGCGGAAACACTTATTTCGGTTTGCTTTTTGTTATTTTTTGTTGTTGGAGAAGAGATGGAGTCTACCTCTTCTATTGTAGAATGCATTGGAGTCCTCAACTATGGCAACTCATTGGTTGTCAATTTCCCTGTGCCTTTATTGCTATTAGGATTTACTACAAGATAGGCATGAATTCCCCAGATTCCACATGAAAATGCCGTGCCATCTTAACTCAAGAAGGAGAAAAAGGAAGCGCATTTTCGCAGAATATACCCTGTCGTTTTAACTCCACTTAGAACACATGCATACAAGACATTCAAGAAACTCAAAACACATTCTTCATTGAGGGGTTTACTTACCGGGGCCTATCTTGTGCGAAGAACCGGGGTTGCAGAGGGGTATTCGTGGACCATAAATAGTCCAAAACTTAGATCTACAAGGAACAGAGCGATAAGATACATAAACTCAGACAAAGTTCTTCCCATAACTTGAACAACAAGCTTCCTCCGTTAATGAGACACCCACATCCATTCCTGGACAAGATAATTAACAAATATATTTATATTCAAGAATGCCAAAAGAAACTGACATGGAGTAAATTATGCGTATAAAAGTGTATTAAGAGAACTAAGGCCTATTCTATGAAAGTAAAATAATTTGGAAATTCAGAAGTCATTGTCGCTGCATAGAAAGTTGAAATACCCTTTAAATAATTAGAAAAACAAATATTAAAACAAGAAAAAACATAAACCAACATTTTTCTTTACCTGTTTAATTTCAAAACAAAAAATTCTTCAAAGAAAACGCATTGTAGATGTGAATATCAAGATCAAGCATCAATGGAAACAAGGTCACCCTGAAAATAGATACTGCCAATAACAGTTTAGCAACAACTTACAAAATTGCTAGTATATAGACAGACCATGGCAAACAAGCCACTACCCAAAAAATTTATGAAATAGAAAATTAACCACACAGTTTGCAAATTTTCAACCCTACCAAACAGGATATAGTTTCTATGAAATTCAAATTGAAAAATTCAACCCCTGCCATATAACTATGGCCTGCTTATTTGAAAACCATATCACTAAACTACATGTTATCGAAAGCAACCCAAATTTTATAAAACAAACATTACACACAATTTGCAAACAATAGAAAAAACATAAACCAACATTTTTCTTTACCTGTTTAATTTCAAAAAGAAAAAATCTTCAAAGAAAATGCATTGTAGATGTGAATATCAAGGTCAAGCATCAATGGAAACAAGGTCACCCTGAAAATAGATACTGCCAATAACAGTTTAGCAACAACTTACAAAATTGATAGTATATAGACAGACCATGGCAAACAAGCCACTACCCAAAAACTTTATGAAATAGAAAATTAACCACACAGTTTGCAAATTTTCAGCCCTACCAAACAGGATATCGTTTCTATGAAATCCAAATTGAAAAATTCAAGCCCTACCATATAACTATGGCCTGCTTATTTGAAAACCATATCACTAAACTACATGTTATCGAAAGCAACCCAAATTTTATAAAACAAACATTACACACAATTTGCAAACAATAGAAAAAACATAAACCAACATTTTTCTTTACCTGTTTAATTTCAAAAAGAAAAAATCTTCAAAGAAAATGCATTGTAGATGTGAATATCAAGATCAAGCATCAATGGAAACAAGGCCACCCTGAAAATAGATACTGCCAATAACAGTTTAGCAACAACTTACAAAATTGATAGTATATAGACAGACCATGGCAAACAAGCCACTACCCAAAAACTTTATGAAATAGAAAATTAACCACACAGTTTGCAAATTTTCAGCCCTACCAAAGAGGATATAGTTTCTATGAAATCCAAATTGAAAAATTCAAGCCCTACCATATAACTATGGCCTGCTTATTTGAAAACCATATCACTAAACTACATGTTATCGAAAGCAACCCAAATTTTATAAAACAAACATTACACACAATTTGCAAACAATGATACAATATATATCAATAGTTGATACTAGGTGCTTACCCACAATGGGTGGTACATCTTAGCAAGCAGGCTCCCACAGATAGAAGCCAACCGACACTGTCTAAGCTAACATTTTGTGTGGGAAAAAAGACAACTGGCATAAACAACATGCCACGATTTTAACAAGGACACAACCTTTCGAGCCCAGAAATGATGGAAATGAACACAATAAAGATGGAGGAAACCATCGACAAAGGTGGGGAGCATTGTTTAACCCAATTTCCATAATGAAACTAATCCCCCTTCACAAATTTTCTCAGTGTCTCCATTACTGCACCTTAATGGCAACTGCTCAATCCTTTTTTACTTAACATAATTTGCAGGTCTCTTTGAATACCTCGATCTTATTTTAATGCAAATTCAAGTTACTCAGATATTCAAATCCTTTAGCCAGGAACCTGTAACTTTCAGCCTCACCAAGTACCACAGATACTGGCCACCTAAACAGGTCCAAAAGGAAACAGATGCCTTTACCCTTTTGGCAGGAAGGAGCCTATCACTTTTAGTCCACCAAGTCCAGTTCCACAAATCCGTTAGACAATACATGCTACTATTACTTACGTTGATTCAACATTTAAGGAGCATAGGCCATCGATTTTAGGAGGAAGCAGAGTGTCCAATTGAGTGAGTTTGAGGAGCTGGAACAGAATTTGGATTCCCCAAAGAGCCAACCGATAAATTGATTAAGGGAATAAACCAAAGATAGATAGCTACAATGGTTCTAGGGCGAGTATCGAGAAAAACCATTTATATAGCTATTTTAGCACTCTGGAAATGGGGCGACGTAAGGAGCCCGCACACTATTCATATAGTGTGGAGATTTTGAAACCTTATATGATACACCACTTCACTTCCCAACTTAACAATGAAAGTGACGCGTAGAGTGATTTAATAATGGCATTTTATGAATGCAGATTCAAGTTACTCAGATATTCAAAGCAAGCATACACAAGTTCTTTAAAAATACATACACGAGAGAGAAATACCAATGATTTCTGCCATTTTCACCTGCAGCAATGCAAAGTTTTGAAGCAGGGTGTTTGGGATTATCATACAACGAAATGTAGGCCCACTACGTTTTGGTAGGAAAATATTCTTTGCATACCCCACCTTCTATTATTGATAAAAATATTTGCAGGGATGAATTTCTATCATAGAGCGATACAAAATTTAAGGTTTGATGTGTTTTTTCCTTTTGTCCAGAAACTGGGGCAAACACGATATGCATTGACTTCTTGAATATTAAGGTTTTTGTCTGCTAGGTTATGGTGTCGAGAGGGTATGAATTTAGCAGTTGCCAAGGAGAAATTGCGGTGCCCAATTGCTATACGAGGGGTTTTGAATTATTCTAAGCTATTCAGGATTTTTGAATTATTCTAAGTTGCGGTGCTCGATTCTTTTAATGGAAATATTGTGGAAATTGATGAACGGCTTGCAGAGGGCAGAAATTGTGATAGAAATGAAATTGCATACCTGTGTTTTTGTAGTTCTTTGGCTCTTTGAATCAGAATTTCTGCAACTAGAAACAATGCAACTTATTTGTGCAAACCCACGCAAAATAAATTTGACCAGTAAACGCCATTTATGCACCAGGGAGGGACGGTTGCCATGACAAGATGTTCAACCACCTCCAAACCCTGAATAAATGCCAAACCGTGAAAAAAACACTGGTATTTCACAGGACGGGCTCTCCAAATATCGCCCACGGTGCTCCAGAACCACTGGACAAGTGCGGTTTTGACAAACTCAACACTCACGGCAAAGCCCATGAACAATGAAACTTGCAGGTGAAATGGGCGGTTCTGACAAAATCAACAGTCACGAAAAAGTCCATGAACAATGAAACTTGCGGGACAGAGCAGGGCAGCGACTGGAAACTTGCAGGACAGAGCAGGGCAGCGAAACTTTAAAACACGTGGAGGACCAGCGGATTGCGAAGAGGACACGCAGAGGACCACCGGATCACGAAGAGGAAACGCGAAGGAGTAGGGTTGGCCGAATAGACAACGAAAGGAACAGTGTTTTTCCGAACATGTTCGGAGAAAAACGCCTTACGGCGTAAAAATCATGGAAGCCTTGTGTTTTTTCCATTGATACAAAAAGATCAATTCGTTGAAACGTTTTTAGTATGCATTTAACATTTAAATCTAACTTTTGTGTGGAAAAAAACATTTAAAAAAATAACATTAGATTTAATTTTTCTTTTTTACCAAAATATAAAGCGAAGGAAAATATTCCAAAATACTAATGCAATTGGAAGGGAAAGTATAATGTTTTATTAATAAAGTAAGTTTTATTATAATAAATAAATAAATACTCATTATTGAAAAAAGAAATAAAAATCTAAACTTTTTAGTAACAGTTATTTTATTTTTATGAAATAAAAAGACTTTTATTTAGTTAATCAATCCTCTATGCATTTATTAATTATTTAAACCCTTAGTTATTATGCCACCCTCAGAGTCCATAATCCATTGCATTTCTCATTAATGCTGATGCACATAATCTGCCCAACATATTCTTTTAACAAATTTCTCAACAATGCTGCTGCACATAACCTACCCTACATAATTTTTTAAAACAAAATAGAGAAATAACACATATATTAACCACTTTTAAAATGTTGTCATGCTCATGATAAAATAAACCAAACCCACCTCTTCAAAACATACTCAATCTCAACAGCAATAGCATAAACTGTCCACGAATGACAAGAGCTATAAGTAGACTTTAACATCATTGTATGTAATATCAAAAGTTGCTAATACACGTGAAAGTGAAAGCAAGACATGGAGTTTTAATCACGATGTTCCCAAAGACAATCATGGATCCTCAGAATTGTTTGTAATTAGATTGATTTATACACCAGTTGATAAAAAATTATGTCATGGCGCTTGTATAAGGTTTTTGCTATTATGGGAAAGACCGGTCATGACCAGTAACATTGACAAGTATATATCTAAGTGTGCCTAAAATTGAACATAGAAAACATTATCTATGATTCTATTTAGTAATTTTTTGGGGGATTCTAAGCCATATTTCATAGTCTGTTCATAACAGAATTGAATCCTTGTGGTAAAATCCTATATTCCAACTCATAAAGGATAGCTCAACTGAACAAAAACTTCCAGAAAATGCATATGCCTTGAGAAACTTGTGATCAACCCCAACGACCGTGTTTTCCAGCTGGACGACGCATTCGGAGCTGGGAGGACAATAGAACTTTAGTCCATGGGACACTTAACTTTTTCCTGGTTATGGGCTCTTCCATTAATGCCGTCCATGAGAGAGTGTGGACCCTTGTTCACATTCATATGGACTTCCATTTAATACAAACAAAATTTATTTTCCAGAGGTGTAAACCCTTTAAGGAAAAATTGTATGTCAACAGGAAGCTCTCTCTTTGAAAACTTACAGCTCCAGCTTGTAAAGCTACATGCCTGAGGCGTTGCAATGATAATAGCAGGTGATGTTGTCCATGTTTCATTGTCTCAGTCTGCCACTCCTTTTTTTCACTGTCTCATCTTCCTCTTCTTGATGATTCATATATCTATTCATTAAAATTATTCCAGATCATAGATTGCAATATACCACCTACTGCTTGTACACCAAAATCTGATGGATGAAGAGCCTGTACAGAGAACATTTTGTTTGTTTCTAATTTATTTTAGATAAGCCTTAAACAATTAGCCATTTAATTTTTCAAATCTTCAAACCTTAAGGTAGGGAATATGCAATGTTGTTGTTAATTTCAAACCTTAAGGAAGGGAATATGCAACGTTGTTGCTAAATCTTGTTTATATATAATTCCATTTTATACATAAATATACACAAGGTACAAATTACATGTCCTCTTTATCACACCGAACCAAAATTATAAAGAGGACTTTCAGAGTTAACTTATCAACAATCCCTCTTAACGAGGAAGGTCATCAACACTATCTCTATCTCAGACTCCTATAACAACTCCCTCCTTCTATGGAATCAATATTGGGAATAGATGATCTACCTGGAACTGAAACTTTGAAGCCTAAGACTTGACTTGAGTCTCATACAACTGCTCAAATGAACCATCACTTGACTGGATGGGCCTTCTTCCATTGCTCTAGAGAGAGTCACTCTCCTCTTCAGGACCATATCTGTTTGATGTAACTCCATCCTCATCTTTTGAATTTGATAGCCACCCTCCTTCTCTTGCTCGTGGTCATACAATATGCCCTCTCGTGACATATATTTCATCCCTATGATCACTAAATAACATGGTTGTCCCAACTGGCTCATCTCTCCGATACAGGAAGACATGGCCATACCTAACCATCATTTAATAACCTTCATCGTTAAAGGATGAAACTGAGAGTTTGTTGACTCTCATCCTAGGTACAAATAATACTCCATGCATTTCTAGGATCTCTCTCAGACCTAGCTTAAATCTGATAGTTCCAAATCGTTGTATGGCTATCTGGGGAGTATTAATGTCTTTCTGGATCAAATGTCCCATCGCCAATGTTGTGATCATCTGAAAGGAATCATATATTACAGTCATATGTCTAGTTGCACCACTATCAACAACCCAGACATTCTCAAAGGATGAACTTCGTACACTAGAATCTATTGAGACAATAGAAAACTCTTGCTCAAATTTTATGGCATAATCTTATACTGCTATAGAGGGTGCCACATATATTTCAGTCTTTTCTTTCATAATATTTTTCTTGGGACATTTTGAAGAATAGTGTCCCATCTTTCCACAATGGTAGCACCTAAGCTGACTGAGGTCTTTATTTTTCTTATTTATCTTTGTTGCAATGGCTACATCATGTTCCACTTTCTAGCTGTCTTAACCACCCAAATATCCTTCTAGAATATCCTTTTGGGTAAAATCATCCCACAACCTGGACCAGTGCGGAATTTTCTCTCTGCAAACAATACATTTGACAAAAAACTCCCATTTCTTGGTGAGGCCCTTGAGAGATAGTCTCACCAAATCTAAATATGAGATGGTTTCTCCCACTACTGCTAACTCATCTTTGAACTGAGCCACTCGAGTTAGATAGGAGGTTACACTTTCTTCTTTAGTCATTTTCACATTGTGGAACTTGTCTTCCAAGGCTATCTTCTGGTTCTCGTTATTTTTCTCGAGCAACTTATTTAGGGTTTCCCACGTGTCATTGGTTGTATTTCTCTCTTCCAAATGCGAGACCAGATGATCCTTTACCCCATCTAAGATCACTCTCTAATATCAGACTTCAAGTGCTTCATGCTCTTCTAGGTCATCCTTGTCAGTGCTTTTTCATCTTGGTGTTTGCAAAGCTCCATATCTTCTAACCTTCCAAGTTATATAGTTGTATATACCATCCAAGGTATATGGTTGGATATATTATTCAATCTATCTTTGTACCTAATGCTCATCATCTGGAAAACAACTTACAACAAATATTAAACTTGGAAAGACAACACAATTGTTATGTGATTCACAACCTTGAATACTACTTCAACTTGGATCTTATACCATAAAGAAATTAAATGAATTAATATGAAACTTATATTTTACACATTATGTCAAATACTTGAGAAACTAGGGTTTATGATTAAAAATTTACTTAACTTTAGAATATAAACCACCAACTCAAGAACTTTAGTAAGACTGAAGCAAATATTTCACACATGAATACACAAAGAATTTTGGTCAAAGACCGGGAAAAAAATCAACTATTGGGGAAAACCCTGGAAAGAAGAAATTATCATTAAAAGGAGAAACTTATAAATTTTTCCAACAACATAGAAAAAATCTTCTTCTAACCCTCACAGGAAAAAATACCCAAAATCACTTTCAGCAATTTACCTCGATTTATGTGCAAGCATTGTTGTACGGATTCTGTACCTTCACACGTGTTCCTATATAGACTGTACAGATCCTATCACACATGTGAGTTGTACGTTCTGTACTTTATGCACTTTTATGTTTCCTTGGGAATCCTTCCCAGTCTACAATAAATGTTGTGTGTCCTTGTCAAAATTATGTACTTTCTGCCTCGATTTTTGTGTCTTCACACATGTGTTGTACATACTAACATGAGCATTAAATGATGTTTTACTTTCTGCAATTAATGTTGTTGTACTTTGCTTCTTGCATTGGGAATCATGGAACCTTAGGGTTTTCTCTCTCTCTCCTTTAGTCTCAATCTCCTCTCTCTCTTCTCTTGTTGATGGTGACTTTAATTTTTCATTTAACCTAGTTTTATACTTTAAAAATTGTAACTACTTCTCTAACCACCTAATCTGTGGTTGAGATTCATTTACAAGATCTAGGTTCATCATTAAATCCACCCTCATTTAATAATAACTTACTTTAATTATTAAATGTCATTTAAGTGAGACCCAATACAATAAAGTATAAAACATCATTTATTTATATATAATTCCACTTTATACATAAATATACACAATGGACAAATTACATGTCCAGTTTATCACACCAAACCAAAATTATAAAGAGGACCTTCAGAGTTAACTTTTCAACAATTTGGGTGCATGTTTTTCTCGTTTTTCTCTCTGTTTCTCTACGTTTATGTCATGTTCGGTATTTTTTCATTCATCGGTAGTCCCTTGAAGTGGTTTGACTCTTAGCTTGCATTTTACCACCTTTCTCTTTGTATACGCGGGTCATAGAAGATGCAATCACGTATATATGCATGTTGTAGTCTACACAGTCACGTACATATGTTATTGTTCCTTGAATAGTCACATACATCTCCCGTTTTTCTTGGGATATTGATGTGTGAAGGTTCTGGGTGGTTTGTGAGTGTGGTTGAGTCTTCCTAGGTTCCTATGTTGTCTGTTGACTACTTCTGTTATGACTAGAAACCTCTTTTTCATTGATTTTTCTTTGAAAGTAGTTCTTGTCATTTATATCTTTTTTTTTCCATTAGTCCATTAGTATTTTTAGTCTCAGTGTCTTGCTTGTCTTGTGTTGGCTGCTTTCTATAGGGACATAAATTTTGTAGTGACTTTTATTGAATTTTCATTCATTTATATTGAAAATACAAAAATAATTTTATAATCGCATGCTTACTTGCATCTTGCATATGCATTCAAATTGGTACTTGCATTAGTTTTGCTTAGATGATATTAGTGTTCAAGCTTTCATATAGGAAGGATTTTATTAAAATTTGAAAAGGAAATTTTTTTGTGTGGACTATATATAGTGGCATGCCATTTTTCATTTTAAAACAAAGTTACATTTATCATTGTTTTTAGGTGTGCATATTTGCTTCATTGCTGAGCCATAACATCACTAGTTGCACCTTCATTTCCCTTGAGTAATCACAGCCTCTAAAATTAACGCTTAAATTAATATTGATTACAATGACTATATTTTATAGGGTGCACCAACAAGCTTAGGTTGTAGATTCTCGGAATAGGGTGTCGTGAGTAAATATTTCCAAGACTATGAAATAAAACAATTAGGTGTTTGCCGAGGTGAGAACATAAATCCTTGGTATAATTAGTGTTCTCAAGAGGATCCTCTTACACAGGAGTTAACCAAGAGGAAACAAACACATTGGTGGTGGGGATACCCCCCTACTACTTTCTATTGAGCGCCAAAGATATTTTGAGGATCTTATTCATATATGGGGGATTTTGAGGTACCTTTGGTGCTTTCAAGCTTTGGGCTTTGTTACCCTGCCCATACAGTAGATCCCACCTATGAGTGTCTTCTTGAGCATTAGTTATATTGGGGTGACCTTAGTTTCCTTACCTAGGTATCTCATGGGTTACTTGGAGAGGTTATTCAGTGAGTGCCATGGAAAGGTAGGGGTCAAGAAACATAGTCACTTTACGCATTAAAGTTGAAGACACTATAATTGGTTACACACCTCCTCTTGTAGTGTATGGGATTATTAATCCTATGCTAGGCGAGACATACCTACTACATTCGGGATCTCACTTGCCCTCGCTCTTGGCTTGTTTGCATTTGACCTAGTTTTACTTAGGGGTGTGCTCTTTGTGTGCTATTTGGATTTAGGGATCGTAGTTACTTGAGTGTTTTTATTTTTTGATTCATTGAGGATCGATTTCCCGTGCCTCGTCGATATCAATATTTATAAATATTACCTCCTTGTGATCCTCCCCCTCCTCTTCGTAACAGGATTGGACATTACAGGAGGCCTCTTTTCCATTTTGATTCTCATACAGTTCTCACCATGAGTACTACCTCAAAATCCCTCTAGTTCCCTTTGTCCCCAAAGTATGGAATGGGGAAAGGATCCTTTGAGGTTCCTCCTTAATCCATCATATGGATACCTAGGACTCTGGTTTATAATGAACCTCGTGGGGCTTGTCCTTACCATACTACACAACCACAGCTGTCAGACTTTACATCTGCCCATCAAATTTTTTCCTTAGGGAGGTTGAGTGTCGAGACTCATTCAAATCCCTCTAGCACATGTCCTTGTACGTTTGACATTCCAAACATAATTACTAGTATTCCATCACCCACTCCATGTTCTAGTTCGAACCCTGGCATTGTACTTGGGGCATGACAACCCCTTACCTTGCGAATCAGTTTGGAAGTGGACATATTCCACATTCTACTCCATTTGTTGGAGGATTTTCCCTTCCTTCATCTGGTCTTAACTCCAGTGTTCATTCCCATGGGAGTGGTAGTGGATACGTGAAAGTTGGGTCTACAACCTACATTCCTTCTTATGTCCCTTCGTTCACTGCACTGATTCCTTCAAATGAATTTCTTATGATGAAACATACCTATGTCTCACACAGTCCCTTGAGAATTTATGATCTATTCAACTATGTCTTCCCCTTGTCATCTATTGGAATTGTGTCTGGAGGTTATGTACCTCCCCAGATGTTGTAGGGTCAACTGGTCTATCATTTTTATAACTGCGGTTATATGGCTCCTCCTTCTCAAGGAATACCTCAATATAAAATTCACGTGCATCCTTAGATGGGCCATATGAGAGGTGGTTATTATCCTACTGGTCAAGGCCATGGACTTTATCAGAATTAGCCTTATGTGAACCTATCCTTTTATGGAGCATGGAACCTAATGGTATAGCCTAGGATCCCCTTTTTTCCACTATGAATATCCCTAACCTATCGAAGCTTACCAAGGACCCGATGTGTCATGATCTGATGTGGCCAGTAGTTCCCTCCAAAATTCCTTTGGATATTTCGAAGTTTGAGGGAAAAAATGGTGAGGACCCTGGTGATCATGTGACTACATTTCACTTATGGTGCTCTTCGAATTCACTGAACCACAATTCTATTTGACTACAACTATTTCAACGCACCCTCATAGGTTTTGTCGTGAAATGGTATATAGATGTTCCTGAGGGAACATATCTGAATTTCAATGACTTAGAATTGGTCTTCCTAAATCACTTTCATGTTAGAAAAACAGGATTGCAGAGCAATAATAATAAATAATAAATAAGAAGCAAATATTAATACATTAAAAGATAGAAACAGATATAACGTGGTGCACCCAAGATAGGATACGTCCACACAGAAATCGCTAGTCCTTTATTATTATACCTTCCAACAAAATGAAGGGATACAATCTGCAACAACCCTGCTACATTTCCTCTTCACTCTCTCACAGTCTCTCTCACACAATCACAGAGATAGTTTTACAATGCTACAATACAATACACATCCATTTACAAAAATTTCCTTTTACAAGGGAATTACCATGGGAAAATAATACAGGTCACCCAATACCATGGTTCCATAAATTGTTTGCCAACAAACATCCCAAAAAAATCTTTCATGGGATTTTCCCCTGAACCCCCACTGGCCCCCCGCACCCCCCTGCTGGGATGAGTGTATAGTAAAACATAGGTACAAACACAACTGACCAATAAAATCTCTGAATCTGAAAGATTGGGATACACAACCAATATTTCATCTACTGGTATGCTATGATACTGGTACCAATCTCTTGACGACATTTTGGAAATATAAGTCCACCCATATCTCTTATAACATTCAAAAGTTTCATAGATGAAAGAGGTTGATCAAGGCCAACATTCCACCTATTTTTTTATTGGAATGGTTCCTGAAGTATTTATTACCATATATCGCGAAGGATGTTTTGACATCCGATTAAGTGACTACCGAGGAACATACTACCTTTAGAGACCAGTAGTTAGAATTTATTTACGCTCGATCTGACTTCTTTATGAGATTATCCCTGACACGCTTCGGTTAAACATTGATCCTAAGTTCAAGCCTGAGCCACATAAAGATGGAAATGTTGGCTCCGTAAGTACCGAACTCATAGAAATGGTTATAACTCAAATGAAAAATTTGTCTATCAACCAGTCTGTTGCTGGATAGGCTACGGCCTCGTCTGCTCCCACTCCATCGACATATGTACTTTTTGTGCATTAGTTGAACCAAAAGGGTAACGAGCAGCCCGGACGAAATAGAAAAATGGGAAAAATAACAAACAGGGTGGGAATCGAAAGGAGAATCAAAATGATGATAAGAATGATGAGAATGCTAGGGGGGACAAGAAACCTAAGTGAAAGGTCAAATTACCTTGCAATCTTTGTTGGGGAGACCATCTCACCTTCTTGTGCCCTCCAATTGGGGATGCCTCTAAGTTCATCGAACAGATCCCGGCTGTGTTGATTGACCCTATGCCTCATAATAATAATATGGCTTTGAGGAACTCGACCATTGGAAGTAGTTTTGGTGGGAATAAAAGCCTCCCTCCATTGAAGGTGGTCATGACTATATCAGCATGATGTTAGCCGCCAATGTTGTGACTTGTTCATGAGACTGTGGTCTGTCACAACCTAACATGGGTAAAGATCCTACACCTCCCTAAATTCCTTTGCAGATCAACAAGACTAAAGGTATACCACACGTATCAAAATGGGTCTTAAATCTTAAAGCGTTTGGGGAAAAATACTAATTCCCTAGCCACCCAACATTATTCCATCGTTGAGGATTTGGGCCAGAATTCTTGTGCATTTTGGCTCTTGAAGTACTTCACACTTGTCCTTCGTAGAGGAGAGAACTGTTAGGTTCTCTTGGAGTAGCTGACCCTAATGACTCCATTGTGGTTATATTTGAGACTTGTGATTCCCAACCTCACTTGTCTTACCATGTGGATTTTCAAGTCTCTTAAAAACCAAAAATTGTCATTATGCTCAATCCCCGAAAGTTACCTGGCCAAACCATCTTTTGGAGGATATTTTTTATCATTCCTAGGATGCCTTGCGCCCTTTTCCTACTGACATAGAGAGTCAACATACCCTAACATCATTTTCCTAATGACAAGGTGAGTTTGTGACCCTTGTTTCTTGAGGACAAGAAGCACCTACTCCTCCTGCTAGTGCACAAGGAGCGTCAACACTATCAAAAAAGAAAAAAGAGGAGATTTTGAGAACCTTCTAGATTAAATTCCTTATGGAGGTTTATCCCAACTACTTGGACTAGGTGGAATTCATACCCCTAGCCTCTAGGGATTATCCCTCACATTCCTCCATAATAATATCAACCCCTTTGGGCCCTCTTTGGCCTATATATACAAGATTCATGGACCATGATGAAAACAAAGCTTCATGGATTATCCCTCACCTTTATGCTGCTGAAATCATTGCTGGTGTAGGAGGAAAACAATTTTGTTGTGATTGATATTTGTAGATTTTGTAGATCTTGTGGTTGTGATTCAAAGACATGATGAAAACAAAGCTTTGACATCAAGGATTCGGTTGTAGTTTTCTTCTCTTATATTGTTAATACAATGTGTTCCCATTTCCCATGAATGATTCATGTTAATCACCTTTATTCATTAGTTTTCTCCTTAATCATTATTATAGATCATTGAATTATCAGGTTGCTTTCACTATTGTATCTTGTTCCTTACATTATTTTGTAGGTACCGTTGATCATAAGAGAATCAAAAGGAAAGGATCACCTTCTTTGCCACATGCCCCAATTTGCAAAAACAATTTTATAATATTTGAGGAACATTGTGTTAAATTTTATGTTAACTTGTAATTGATGACCCAGTGGGATCAAGAATATTTAAAGTAAATTCAAAATATTTATAAATAAATAAATGATGAGATAACAGCTTAGGGAAGCTGTTAAAAGAGTGTTTACTGGTTAATTGGTGGAGGAGCCTAGGTGGAGAGCAAATTGACAAGTGGCGGTATCCTCAAACCACTTCCAACTGTTGCAGGTGGCAACTTCCCTATATTTGTGGTCATGATTCCCCAAGAAAGTGGAATCAGAGCAGGTGTCTCATTAAATGAAAACTAACCCAAAAGACCTAGGCATCTCTATAAAATTTCCCATTGAAGAGAGCTGAGGCTACTCATTCTAGAGAGGTGATCATTCAGGGTGAATGAATTTACTCAAGAGAAATTCAATGGAGGATATTAATGGAGTTTGTTTGAGGGGTCCACCCAGTTCTCAGCCAATAAGACCATGAACAAGCTCGGGGGTCCTGAGGAAGCATTGTCTGAGTGCTCTCCAGGAGTTTGGTTGGGAGGAATAGCCTCCTTAAGTTGTTGTCGTCTTCTCCTCAACATGTTCTATTTTATTTTATTGTCTTCAGTTAAATATTTCTTAGTTTTTCTACTACAGGCATGTTAGTATTTTAGGGTTTATGAATGAAGAGTAACTGAGTAATGTTGGATTCAGTAAAATTTTAGATTATAGTAGAAATAGAAATGATTATGTGAAAAGTGAAACAGATAGAATTAAAATTTCCAAGCTGTATTTTTCCATACCTGAACTTAGGTCGTACTCTAGTATAGTTGGATTGCTTAGGTGAATGAAATGATTCTTTTATTTGAATAAAAATAGTAGATAGATTTTACTTCATTGTTTATGAATTTTACTAAATAGCAGTGCTATGTATTGTATTCATTTATTTACTTCAGCTAACTAAATAGAAA
Organism: Pseudotsuga menziesii; assembly: GCA_001517045.1. Taxonomy (NCBI): domain Eukaryota; kingdom Viridiplantae; phylum Streptophyta; class Pinopsida; order Pinales; family Pinaceae; genus Pseudotsuga; species Pseudotsuga menziesii. The sequence continues at coordinate 224,876 of LPNX010663154.1, read as the reverse complement.
AATAGGTATGAAAGAGAACAATAAATATTTTTATTATTCCAGTATTAGTGTGCTGATAAAATATAGAAATTATAGTTAACAGAAGTATAGTAAGTAAATTAGAATATAAAAACCATGCAAAAAGGAAATTGTAAAAATGTTTATAAACATTAACATTCTAGACCAGCGTGTGTCTTTATCCAAGACCAAAGGATTCTTCTACAATCCTTTTAAAATTACAAAATTTACTAAAAGTTAACAATATCCTAGTTTTCGAGTAGGCTGTACTAAAACCCTAAGTATTTTCTTAACTAAAAACTAGAAGCAAAAACTGCAAAAATTGTTTAGAATTTCTTATTTTAACAGAGCTAGTATCAGACATATAACTGTAAGTCATTTCATCATCCATTATCCTATTTTTAAAACAGAGTCAAGAATGTTGTAAGTAGAAACAAGGACTTCATAAACTGTAGGGTTATACAACAATTTTAACCCTTAAAAAGCCGAGTTCTAGAATTAAAATATCATCTCTTAAACAGTGCTTTAAAAATAATTATAAATATAGAATATTAATAAAGACATTACATAGGTAAATCATGGACAAATAAACCAGTAATAGTTAACCAATTGCAATATAAAATCCTTAATCAAGGATAGGCTTATAGCCTGTAAAGTCGAAGGGTCGAAACCCAATCCTGCTAGTAAAACCGATTATACAAAAGTCTTTTATATTAAACTGTAAATAAGATACATTACTAACAGGAAAAGTAAAACCCAACTCACTTTACAACTCGACTGCTCCATAGTATTCATTTCACTAAGTTCAAATGTAAAAAGGAAAAACTAAAGTAACACTAGACAGAGGTCATTTAGAATCTCTGAGCTCGGAGCTGGGCTCTTTATAAAACTTAAACAAAAGAATTTACATCGCTTAAGCCGTAAGGCTGAAACTTCATAACAAAAACCACATTTACATCACGGCTTCAAGAGCCTATGTTACCTAGCAAAGTATCGCGAGGGTTTTTAATTAAAACATGGATAATACTTCACAAACTAAAAATCATAACCAACAGAGAACCGAAGCCTTGTATCCACCCACAGGAACCACATCCAACAACCCAAATCGCATGCAGGGAGAACCCTCGATGGGACCGGGGCTTACCAGATGGAAGCCCATGAAAATAACTGGTGCACGAGCTTGCATTTCCACCCATAGCCTAGAGCTGGTAGTAGGAGTCTGCAAAACATAAATTTAAGCAATATTTAAACTCTGTTCTTAAATTGGTAAAACCCTAACATGCTAAATCGAATGAAAAGAGGAAATGTATAAGGTAAAATTTGTACCTGTCATTTTTGAAAGTCGCAGCCAAGGAATTTTCCACCCAGCTTGATAGCACTGAACCAAGAAGCAAGAAACCCTTAATACAACCCTGTGGCAGAGACAGCAAAGAGACAGACTCAAGTTCATAATGCCAAAGCAATGAATGAGCAATCACAAGAGTAAGACCATTATAGGCTTCGAGCCACTTGAAGAAATCATTAACCACTCTCAGAGTGTATTCCTTACTCACAAGAGAACATGAAACCAAAAACCACGATATCAAGATTTACTTTACAAGTAGTGCAGACTAAAGTGCCCAACGATCAAGGAGGTTGTAGGCCTCTCATGGCCACAAAGACTCACAACACAGCCAGCAGGAGGAAAAACCCTCGGACCGAAATGCAAAGGAGTAGGGTTACAATGTTTTAAGTCAACCAATGTATGGAGGAGGCCTTGTCCACGTTCCCTTCCAAAAATCTCAACAAGTGTGGGTTGATTTCTAATGTCAGTGCTGCACAATTGGATTTTAAACTTATCATTGCCAATACCCTTTAACTGTATATTTGCCAATAATAAAATCATGCCATCGATCAATTAAACTAGTTCATATGATTGCTAATAATATCAATCATACCATCAATTATATCATGCCTTGGAACCAGAATAGTATAGGATCAAAACTTATAAGGTTTGTTGCCTTTAGTCTCGACTACATTATAGTAGTTGGTAGGTAGGTAAAACTACCTTAGGTTATAAGTTAGGATAATTATTATAGCTTAATATTGATAGATTATAAATCAATATAGTATTATAACATTGCAATAATAATTGTATCATGGTTATAATCTAAATACCATGAATACAGCTTGTATACTGGCTATTCCAAGAAGATATTCTTACTTGCAACAAATCAAACAAGTTTGGTAATGTGTCAGAACTAGTAAAGGAAAGTAGGGTATATATATGATTCTTAATAGGACTGGAAAATCCTTAAACTTCTCCACATAAAAACTTGATGTTGATAAATGAGGGAGTCTTCAAGAAGACCGAAGACTAACTTTATTTAAAGAGTTTCTCTTACGAAGCTAATCACTCATTGTAAACTTTACCATCGAAAAACATAAGAATATGTTCATACATAAAGAGAAGTATACTTGAGTATTAAAGTAAAAATAGCAGTAAGATCATGAAATAGTCAAAGTAATTATGTACCAAGACCATGAGCTCTAAGCTCACTGTGGGAATCTATAATTGACCATGTACTATAATTTATAAAAGATAATAATTTTAGACTGAAGGAACCTTGGGAGAACTTACTCTTTTAAAAGCATTTATTATGTCAGGATAAAAGGTCAATATGGATTTAGATATAAACACTGTCATAGATTCAAAACAACGAAAGAAATTTACTTTACCTCTTCGGAGACTTGCAGCTTAAATAATCAATTCTTATACTAGCATCTTAACATGCTAGGGAAGTACTTTCTCGACGTAATTTAAAATAAACACATACATGATCTTACGCTTACCTGCTAAAACTGTAAGAACTAGCAGTCCATTTGAGTTACCAGAACTCTAAGTAAGCTCCGATCTCAAAAAAGGTTTCTCACCTACTTGACAAAATTAAATCATCAGTATATCTAGCAGCAACAAAATGCAAGTCCTCTTTCTATCACTGTTGAAAATTAAAGCTGTAAAGTTAACACAAGTGTTTAAGACTACATCCTTTTTGGTACAGATTTTCTGTTATTTGAAACTAACCCTTAAATTTTGTTAAACCATTTCATTTTCCGCTAACCGCTAGCAATTACTAAACTGCAACTTAAGACATTTTATGTCACTTTAAAAATTTTATATTTTTACAAAATTTAGGGTCATTACATTCTTAGTGAGGTAAGAAAGCTTGACATTAAAGTAGTTTAACAGTCTAGGGAGAGGATGCATTGTTGTGAGATTTTTGTTCTAGATCTGCTCCATGTAGACTAGGGAAACCATATTTGTCTGCATTGATTGAGAATTTTTTATAACAAAACTGACGACCATACTAGGGACAACTAATCAGATCTATGAGTTTACACTTAGCAAATTCTAGTTTGATTTGTAATTTCTTATGCTAAAGGTTTTATCTTCTTTTTGGTTGTTTAGATATGCCGACACACCTGTTTTTCTTTTACAGAGCATTGTTTTGTTCCTAAGGTTGTTTGTATGTTGTCACAGTGCATCTTCGACGCCTTATGCCCAACGTCAAGAAGAGCCGCTTACGCTGTCTAGAAGAGAGTATAGTGCATCAGCCCTTAGACAACACCCTGGTTCTACCCTGTAGGGTGCACCGAGGTAGGCCATCTCCAACTCTAGAGTTTCCTTTTGAATTTTATTTATTTATTTCTGGTTTTGTCAATTTGTTGCTCTACTTATTGACAGGTCTGACAGTGTGTACTTAGCCTGAATGTATTTTTTGAGTCAAAATATTAAAAAGCTATCTTAGTAAAGGCTCTAAATTTGAGTGATTTTGAGCTTGAAAGTTTCGGTCTTAGGTTTATAATTTTCATTTAGATCTCTTAAATATATTTCAAGATCCATAAAAAGGAAAAATGTTATGGTTTATTGCAATTTCTTAGAGTGATGCATCAAAAACAAAAGAAAAAGTAGGATTTGTTACTTTTCATTTGATTAGGTATTTTGAATCTGATTGATCATATAGAGTAGTAGTGTTTATTTTGAGTTTTGATTAAGAAAAGCATAAGCATTAAGGAGTTAGGAAAAATTTTCTTTTTTTATTAAAGATCTATTTAGTCTTAACATTTAAAGGTTTTGTGTGTCTGAAATTTTTTCGAAGTTTGAAGAATGAGTTGTTAAAATTGCATGGTGTTTTCGTTCATCCCCTAGCATCTCGACGAGTCTCATCGAGCTTGTTCAAATATAAGAACCTTTCTTCCTTGGGAGTAGTGTTGGGTAGAAATTCTATGGAAAGCTTTAGAGAAGGGATTTCACATTCTATTGAAATATTAGCTTCTAGCACATACAGTAACTGGAAAGGTGTGAATCCGGTGGATGTATTAACGATAGTCCTGTAGTCCCATTATGCAGAAAATAGATGTAAACTGCAACTGGATTTGGTTTGTCCTACCATCTATTGAAGCATGATTTTCAACACTTTATTGATAGCTTCAACCTTATCATTAGCCTACGGGCTGTAGGGTGTGGAGTTGTAGTGGCGAAAACCTAGTTTGGCACTCAGTTCCAACATCATTTTATTCTAAAAATGTGAACCATGATCGCTCACAATAGCTTGAGGGACTCCGAATCTGGTGATGATGTGGTTGAAAATAAATAGGGAAGTCATTTATCTATCTTCGGCGTATGTAGGCATAGACTCGACCCACTTTTTAAAGTATCCCACATCTACAATGATGTAACCATGCTCCCCGACTGAGGTAGGTTTATGATGCATGAAATCAATGCCCCATTTCACGAATGGACCAACAACTATGATGGGATGCAACAGAGTAGGGTGGGTGCACTTTTTGGATATGAAAAGTTGACAAGGCAGGAATTTTTTGATGACCTCCATACAATCTTTAAAGATCGATGGTCAGAAGTACCCAAAACATAAAACTTTCGGTGCAGTAGCCATCCCAGAAATATTACTGCCAAAAGCTCCAGAGTGACAGTCATTTAAAACTATCTCATCCTTCTCAAGTTAAGCAACGCTACAAAAGTGTACCAAAGCCACAACAATACAATGTATCATTAATGATAAGATAGTACTTAGCATGATGACAAATAAAATGACATTCGTCTCAAGTTGCATCATGATGGAAGCATTGAGTCTGGAGATAGAGAATCAAGTCTCTATACCAGGGGTCGTACGTACTAATGAGGAATAGTGATTCATTTGGAAATTAATCAAAGAGATGCGTATCCTCAGTAATATGAGGAAGGTCACACATAAGCTCCGCGAAGATGAGAGACTTCTTAGAACTAGATTTCGCAAATTGTAACTCAAATTCTTGGAGGATAAAAATCCAACAAGCGTATTTTCACCCAAGCACTTGACGATTCAAGATGTAATACATGGGGTTGGAATTTGCATATATCGTGGTTTTTCGCAGCAAGATGTAATGACGAAATTTCTGGACCGTAGTGACTGTGGCCAAAGCTAACTTCTCCACATGTGAATAACAGGTTTTAGAGTCCAGAAGACTCTTACTAAGGTAGTAAATCACATGTTCATGGTCGTGTTCATCTGTTTGAATTAGTACCATGTCGATGGTGGATAGTGATGCAACCACATACAAGGAGTAGTCCTTGGTATAATTGGGTGATTGCGGGATTGGTGCATGCATAATGGCATGTTTGAGAGTGTTGAAGGCATGCTACGCAAGGTCATCCCAAACAAACGGTGTGTCCTTTTTTAATAAACACATGAAACCATGGGTCTTTTTGGCATAGTTATAGATGAATTGACGTAAAAAATTTTCCTTCCCTTGCAAAATTTGGATTTATGTAACGTCTATAGGTGGGGATAAGGACAAGATGGCTTCAATTTTTAGTGGGTCTATACGGATTCCATCCTTGGAAATGATGAAACCAAGTAGTCTGCTAGTCTCTACACAAAAACACACTTATGTGGATTCAACCATATCATTTTAATGACGACACTTGAGAAAAATGGCTCTCATATGATCAACATGTTGATCCCGTTACTACGAATGAGCATGAAAGTCATCAAGGTAAGGTTCCACGATGTGTTTGATGCATGGAAAGCATAAGACATAGCGCATTGAAACATCTTTCTTCAAACCAAAAGGTAACTTCTTATAGGAAAAGGTACCCCACGGGAAAATAAAGGTTGTTTTATGTTGATCAAATGAGAGTATCTCTCTCTGATTGTAGCCAGAAAATCCATCCATAAATCAAAATATGACTCTTTCGGCACAGTTATCGATGATTTGATCGATGTAAGGAGTAGGAAATTTGTCCTTAGGACAAGCCTTATTAAGGTCCCATAAATCAATACAAACCCTAATTATGCCCTATTTTTTATTTACAAGGACAATATTAAACACCCATTCTGTCGAAAATATGGGGTAGATAAACCCATCCTTGAGAAGTTTCTCAATTTCTTCCTTGACGGATGCTTCTTTCCGTGGATGAACCTATCGTAACTTCCAACGGACTGGTTTGGTGTCAAGGTAAGTCATAATATCATGAACCACAATCAAAGAATCTATCCATGGAATTTATGCATACGTCCAAGCGAAAATATCTCGGTATTCCTTAAAAGGGGTCGTATGAGACTTAAGTTTTGAAGCAAAAGAATTTTTTCCTACATGTATGTTTTCTACAAATCCGGGATTCACTAATATATTGACCGAAGTCTTAGTAATGTTACTCAGATTATCCTCGGAATCAACATTGTAGATGAGTACCGATGAATGAGGATCAATTGCAATATCAAATGAAACCGTTGTTCCAAAATGGTCTCCTACCATATGGTAATCGAGAAGGAAAGAGGATCGATGATGATGATATTTCTAAGGAATCTTGTATAAAGACATGATTTCCATGATGGACTCATCAGAGGGAAGGGTGGGAAAAAGATAATCCAGAGATGGGGGGGGATCTAACCAATATGGTAGGTGATATAGGTCTGATGTCACTAAGAAATGATCATTGATGGTGGGGTCATTGGTGGACTGAATAGCCTGGTAAGTTTATTCAAAATGACTTAATAATGTCGAATAAACAATTGATTTTCCTTTATCTAGGGTGTCATAGCTTGAAGCCAAGATCATGTTCATAGATGTAGCCTGCAAAGTAGGAGGAGGGTTATTCAATGGAAAAACTCCCATACACGAGGAATCTTTAAGAAGACCTACTCTTATGTTTTGATATTGTGAGGTTGAGGAAGCGAGGAGTGGAACATTGTTCACAGAATTGGAACTCATGCCTAGTGAACAGAAATCTAATTGGAAAATCATGACTATCTTCCCTTGGAATTGGAACTAGACTACTTGAAATATGGATGAAGTGACAATTTGCATTGCGTAAAAAAAATTATGACCTAGAAGTAATCTAAAGGAGAATTGACAACTTTAAGGTGGATGGACACTGATTTTCCCCCCAATTCGACTTGGAGGGAGGATAATAATCCAAAAGGTTGGAAACCATGACCATCAAAGGCCTTTAATGTCATGGGAGAATGATTAATCTCCAGGGAGCCAAAATCTCTCCATCAAGATAAATACATGACCGAAGTTGAGGAATCCTCGTCCATTATGGTGAGACGGATTAGCTTCCCAATAACTTTCGTAGATAATTGGAAAGCTAGTTGATGGGAGATCCTAGACTTGAATTCATCCAGTTTGAAGGCAATAATGTTGTTATGTTCAGGATCCATAGCTCCAAGAACCAACAACAAGTTCTTTCATTGTGCAGGACATGTTTGGAGTACCTCGAGGGTCGACATAACACATGATTCCTGAGCCAGATATTTGACTACATTTTACTATTGGGTATCACGTGTGTTAGGATTGAATACTGATTTTCAAATTGTACTCTTAGGTGGTCGAAGAACTATATCGAGAATAGGTTTTTCGATACGAAAACCATTAGTAGGAGTAGGGATGGATGCAGAAGTTTTATCCATTGGAACATTATCACTCTTTTTCTCTGGTGGAGGGTCATAACTCTGGGATATAGTAGTGAGGCTAAGTGATTAACTGGACATCATTTTAACTTCATATTTGGACGACAAAGAATACTCATGCAAGTACTGGTGGTCAATCAATTATTGTTGGATGGGGAAAGGATCAATTAAAACTGTGGGGGTAGGGGTGTTTTAAATTTACTGACCTCCTCACGATGAGGACACTCTTTGGTGAAGTGGTATCCTCCACATATAAGGTAGGGAAAGTTTTCCTTTCTTTGATTCTTAGATTTGGCATCAGGGTTTTTTTTATTACCTTCCTGTTGATTCTCATATTTCTTGGGTTTATTCTTTCATTTCTTCTTTATTCCCAGAGATTCTGAGGATCGGACCACATTCACTTCGGTCGAAACAATAGGAGGGGAAGGAGTCTTGGGATTTGAAATAGTCTGATTAGAAGATGCATCGGGTTGGTTTTTTTTTTTGAGGATTTTATCGTTGACTGTGTTTGGATAGAAACGAGAACACCATCGACAGGTGGTTCTGTCGAAGGTCTTGAAGGATCTAAAGTAGGATGAGGAGGATGGGGGATTGAGTCATACAGAGTTCCTCACTGGGAATAGACCAAGTCAAGGTATTGAGCGCGACTAACATCTTGATCCTCGGTAACATCACCTCCCATGGAAACATCCGTAGAAATGGGGGGAAGCAAATATTTGATAAACCAATCGACAAGCAATTGATCAGGAATGGGAGATTTTATCAAGATACGTCGGTGTCTCCACTCATGTATATGATTGGATATATGGGTGCAAGTGGTTTGGCAAAGAGAGGTTAAAATATTCGTAAATTTCTCATATCATATTGAAATCCCAAAAGGAATCCTGAGGAAACTCAATATACCACTTTGCGGCCACCCCAGTGAAAGTTCTTTGGTCGCTAATTTTGTCGCCAATGTGGTTGGAAATTTTGTTACTGGGAATATTTCAATTAATGTGGACACATTTTGTTCCCCTAGCCTACATGGTGCAAATATAGAACAAAAGGAACATCGTTGTGTTCTCTCCCTAGATTACTGAGCTACTTGAATGTCAAGCTCTCGTTACCTTGAGTTTTGAATGTCATCCTCATTTTGTAGATCCTTGTGTGGTCAGCTGTACCTACAAGGAACACAAAAAACAAGACAAAAGATGAGAGAAACAAGATAATTCAATGATCTATAAAAATGATCAAGAAAACTAGTAATAAACAATCAATATCAACATGAATCATTTAGGGGAAAGGGAAACATTTTTGTATTAAAGATAAGAGAAGAAATATACAACCAAACGTTGATGTCGAAGCTTTTCTTTTATAATATCTTTTGAATCACTCACACATGTAGTACAAAATATGCAATGTCTAACTCATAATCACTCTCTCTTTGCCTCCTATACCAAACTTGAATCCAACAGCATAAAGGTGTTATCTTGGTCTCTCCCTCACATGGCGTGTGTAGCTTTCTTTTATAGGCCAAAGGAATCCCAAATGAGTTGATATATGTAGGGAGGAAGATAGGGAATGATCCATAGGGGTTAGTACGTCAAGTTCCAGCTTTCCCAGGTAGTTAGGATCATCCTCCACGAGAGATTTCTCCTAGAAGCTTCTCAAATATTCTATTTTTCTCCTTTTTGGTACTGCTAACGCTATCTCCAAGAGCTCTAGGAGCGTCGATGCTTCTTGGGGTTATGTGACATGCGTCACCAGTGCACCTTGTCAATAGACAAAAGGATCGAGGTCTGTCTTATGCTCTGTGCCAAGAGGCAAGGTGCATCATATTTTCCTAGGACTGAGCAATAAGACCCCCAAAAGATGTTTTGACCGGGGACTTCAAGGGATTTGAGCATTAGGATAGTTTTTTGGTGTAACACTTCATCCCACCAAAATTAAGATGTCCAAATATGAAATGCCACAACCAAAACTCATATTGAACCTCTAATTGAAATGTTGCTTATAATTCTTTGTGGTTGTCCTTTTCTTCCTTGTCATAGTGCATATCTACTTCTTTTCTTTCTTCCTTAAATGCAAATTTTGAATTTTCATTCTTCCCTTCATTTGAGTTGTCTTTTCTTTCATGTCTGGCCTTATTCTCAAAGGAATCGACTAATTAGTTGTCATTGGTACTTTTTCTATCAGTTAGTTGCTTGGACATATGTATTTAATCACACAATGATTGTCTTCCATGTAGACTTTGTGACCTTTTTGTAATAGTTGTCCAATTCTCATCAAATTGTGTTTCAAACCTTTGACATAATATACTTCAAGCATAGTTTTCTGCTACCTCTGTTTGGTTAGAATCCCAATAGTACCTTTTCCCAAAACAATGACTTGAATATTGTTTCCAAGTGTGACATTAGTTTGAACTAATTTATCTAGACTAAAAAAAATTTAAATTACCAATGATATGATTTCTACATCCTGAATCTAAATACCATATGTCACATGGACTTTCTTGGACAACGTTGCATTCAATTGGGGATACACATGCCAAAAACATTTTGATGGTCGAAGTGTTGATGTTGATTGACTGGTTTTGACCTTTCTTTCCTTGGTTATACTGCTTCTTCCTGCATTCATATGCAAAATGCCCAAATTTCTTACAATAATGACATTGAATTTTTTATTTATCAAACCTGTGACCACTTGGATGACTAGGGTTCTGATTTTGAACCCTACCAACAACATTTATAGGACTGTTATTGCATCCTCCTTTAGAAAAAATTATTTCGTTGCCTCTAGAATTAGATCTTCCCCTGCCTCTTCCACAATGTTTAGATGCCTATGTTGCAAATGCACCTTATAATGATGTGTTTGATCTACCAATTCTATGTTCATGATTGATGAGTGAGGCTTGCAAATCTGTCAGGTAAAATAACTCCTGAATTCATATTATTTCTCCATAGAATGCCTTTATTTATACATCTACAATGACTCTTGGGATCACACATCTGAGAGTCTCTTCATATTCCTAATATTTACAATAACGTATAATCCTGACGGATTATATTCCAACAATCCCCCCTTAATCCGAAGGGGTGTTAGTAAGTCTGAGCATGTTTCTGAATCTTTCAAACTTTTCTCGTCCAAGCTCTTTGGTGAAGATGTCTGCAACTTGATCATTTGTGGAACAATTTTGAAGATGGACTGTCTTGGCCTCTACATGATGTCGAATCAAATGATACTTTGTGTTGATGTGTTTGGTTCGATCATGGAATCTGGTATTCTTAGCCAGCTTGATTGCAGAAGTATTGTCGATCAATAATGGAGTGGAGTTCTCTTATTTTTCTTGCAAATATTCAAGTATCTTCCTGGGCCATACTATTTCTTTTGTTGCTTCAGCTGCAGCCACATATTCTGCTTCTGTTGTTGAATCTGCCGGAACTGACTGTTTGTATGATCTCAATGAGACAGCTGCTGATCCAAGACTCATAGTGTATCCAGAAGTTGATACTCCTGTCTCCTTATCGCCATCAAAATATGAGTCTGAGTACCCAATAAGTTTGAAGTCATCCACCTTAGAGTACTTGAGTCCAACGTCTTGAGTCCCCTTCAAGTATCTTAGAACTCTTTTTGCAGCTGACCAGTGTCCTTCACAAGGTTTATGCATGAACCTTGAAAGTATGCCAACAACATAAGAAATATATGGTCTAGTTGTTGTAAGGTAGATAAGTCTTCCTACAAGTTGTCGATACTTGGTCGCATCTTCAAATTCTTTTCCTTCGCTTGATGTGAGCTTCATTTTCTGTTCCATTGGACAAGAGATAGGGTTGCATTATGTCATGCAAAATTTGTCTAGTAGTTCTCCAACATATTTTTTCTGAGATAGGAATATGTACTTAGGATGTTGAGTGACTTCAATTCCTAAGTAATAGTGGAGATGTCCCATATCTGTCATTTCAAAGATCTTTTTCAAATCTTTCTTTATGGATGATATATAGCTCTCATTGTTCCCTGTCATCAAAAGATCATCTACATACACCACAAGATACACAATAGATCTTCCAACTTTCTTTATAAACAGTGTTGCATCATCAAGATCAAAATGTTCGAAATTTAGCTTCAAAATATGCTCGGTTAGTTTTTCATACCATGCATGAGGCGCTTGTTTTAGGCCATACAAGGATTTGACAAGCTTGCATACCTTTTGTTCTTTTCCTTTCACAACAAAGCCTTCTGGCTGAGACATGAAGACATTCTCTTTCAAGTCTCCATTCAAGAAAGCAGTCTTCACATCCATCTAATGAACTTTCCACCCATTCTGAGCAGCTAAAGAGAGTAAGGTACGAATGGTAGCCCATTTTGCTATAGGAGAAAATGTTTCTTCATAGTCAATTCCTTCCTTCTGTGCATAGCCTTTTGCTACAAGCCTCGCTTTGTGCTTGTCAAGTGAGCCATCTGATCTGTATTTGTTCTTGTACACCCACTTGCAGCCAATTGGTTTGGTTCCAACTGGAGGGTCAACCAGCTTCCAAGTTCCATTCTTCATGAGTGCATCATACTCATTCTGCATAGCTTATTTCCACTCAACTTGAGTAGAAGCTTCTTCAAAGGAAGTTGGTTCAAAGTTAGCAGATAAATTAAATTCACAATCAAATGGTACATCCATGTCATCACCTGAATTATTTGCTTCTCCTCCATCACCTGAATTATCTGCTTCTCCTCCATCTTCATGTCTTTTTGAACTTCTCGTTCCCGTCTTTCCAACTTCATCTAGATGGAAAATTTCAAGTGTCTTTGTGGCCCATTTAGGAATATTCCATGATGGTCCTGGTTGATCAGCTGGTGGTGCTTCATTTCCTTCAAGGTTGAGTCTTCCAAGTCTCTCAATCACATCATCCAGTTGAATCTCTTGTTTAGGTGAAGTAGCAAGAACTTCTTCATGCGGGGGGGTTGGTGCTTCATATAGAAATTCCAAAGTTTGATCCAGAATAGGAATCCCCCCTTCAAGGTTTGGAATTTCATATTCATTTTCAGAATATTTCTTTGGATGAGGATATTTTTCCAAATGATCAAGCTGTCTCTCAATGGACTGGTCATTTTTATTAGTCTCAAGAAAAATGACATCTCTGGAAATAACAAACTTCTTGTTTACCTCATCATACAGACGGTATGCCTTGGAGTTTTCTTCGTACCCCAAGAAAATGCATTTTCTGCTTCAACCACCAAGCTTGTTTCTTTGCTCCTTTGGAATCAAGGCATAACAGGTGGAACCAAAAACTATGAGATGCTTGACTGAAGGGAGATGGAAAAACCACATTTCATGTGGAGTCTTGTTATCAAGAGCATTTGAGGGACTTTTGTTTCTCAAATAGGCTGCACATTTCACTGCATCACCCCAAAACATTAGTTTTACATTCTTAAAAAACATCATTGAGTGTACCATATTCATTATGGTTCTATTCATTCTTTCTGCTACACCATTTTGTTGAGGATTGTATGGAACTGTAGTCTGATGTGCAATTCCATGTTAGCGAAGATAATATTCAAAAGCATTTGAAGTGTATTCTTTCCCATTGTCAGTATGAAGTGTACCAATTTTAGATTGTGCTTGTTTTTCTATCAATGCATGAAAGTCCTTGAATGTTTGAAATGCTTCTGATTTTGTCTTTAATGAGTAAATCCAACACATTCTTGAGTATTCATCAACAAAGGTCATAAAATACTTATTCCCATTGGCAGAAGGAGTTGGCATTGGGCCACATAAATCAGAATGCACTAATTCTAATTTCCTACTTGCTCTGAAATTAGATTCATGGAATGGAAGCTTACTGTGTTTCCCTAATATACATGCATCACATTTGCTCTTCTCTTTGGGAATGGTGGGAAAACCAAATACACCATTCTTTCTCAACAAACAAAGACTGTTATAATTCAAATGACCAAATCTTGCATGCCACAATAAACTTGATGACAAATTACCTTCTCCATGTTGAGAGAGGTAGGCATAGTTCTGAACCCTTGCAGATGAACCTTTTAGCTTCAGCAGCTTCCCATCTTCATATCCAGTCATGATGACTTGGTTGTCAGAGGACTTTCTTATTTCCACAATTCCATCAAACATGTGGATGGAATGGCCTTATTGTCGAATCTGCACCAAGGACAACAGGCTTCTCTGCAACTCTGGAAGATAAAGAACATTCTTCAACAAGAAATCAGGGAATCTAGGAATCTTCAGCCGAATGGTGCCCATTCCCTTTGGTTTGAGACTTGACTTATCTGCAAAGTAAGCTATGCCATTTATTGTTTCATTAAGTTCTTCAAAACAGTCTTTTCTAAAAGTCATGTGTGATGTTGCACCAGTATCAAGTAGCTAACAATCTGTGTAAGATGAAAGTGAAGTCATTTCATTAATACCAAGATTACAATGTGCAACAATACAATGAGCAGAATCTAAAGATTTACTAGCATCTTGGTTCTTATTGTCATATTTCTTCTGGTTATGTCTGTCTTTGATGGAGTCCCATGAAGCCCAACACTGATCTGTTGTGTGTCCAATCTTTCCACAATGCTTGCACTTCAAATCTGATATTTTGCTGGAGTTGTTTCTTCCTCCTCTACTTCTGAAGTCTCTTCTTCCTCTGCCTCTCTTGCTGCTTTCTCCTTTGGGATGATCTTTGGATTGGTCTTTGGTGTGGTTCTTTGATTTTTGAGCAAAGCAAAGTGATTCTCCATATTGCATCTTCTATGATTGAATCTTGCAACTAAAACAATAGGAGAAAAAGAAGAAAGAGTTAAGGTACAGGTCTAAGTCTCTGCCACCTTCCTCAAGCTTTACAATAATGTCAATGTCTCTGCTATTAAGTGTATTTCTTGAAGTATATGAATACCATGCACTATCATATGAATACCACGCACTATCATATGAATAACTCTTGAATTCAACCAAGAGAGGTCACTCACACATGCAACTCTCAAAATAAATCTCAGTTATCAAATGCAATCTCAGCTCTATATTCATTATCTTGACAGCATATACAATCATTCAGTTCGCACAACTCAAGAAATAAAGAGCCTCAACTTTAAACCAACCAAATAGAAGGGTTCATGGAAGATGATAGCTGTCAATAAGTTCATAAGAAAATTTTTAGCACTAGAAGAACTGCTCAGCAATACGCCAAAGGAAATACCATTGTTTGTGAACTGGTTACGCAGATGTACAGTCCTCACATAGGTGATGGTGAGGGAGAGGCACAGCTCTCAAAGAAACAAAGGATTAGAATGCAGCCTTCTTGTCAACGCAGTCTTCACGGTCTCCACGCAAATGTATGAGAGCATGAGTCTCCACCATGTTCACTCATCAACATTTGTAAATTCTTACAAATACTCAATTCAAGTTTCCAGCAGAATTCAAGTTTCTAGCAGACACAGACTCATCAACACGGTCCCATTTCACGCAGTTGTATGATGACGTGAATATCTAGAGCTATACATTCTCTTATAGGTTAGCTCCTGTTCATATCATAATTTTGCAACTTTCTGCAGTGAGATCGATGTCCTGACTCTCACCATATGTCCCTCTCATTGAGGACGGAGTTTACCTATGGAAGGCAGCTCACACTCAAAATTTGTAGCGCACAATATTATTACGACTTCAAATATTCACTATTGTGATACACGCGTACTCCTTGCGATAGATTGAAGGTATATGGAGTCTCTATACATACAACGGCTGAGTGGAGACATGATAGGTAAACATGGAACGGTAAGAAGAGCGAGCGTGGTTACATATTAGGGTAAGGTATAGTAGTCTTCTGAGCAATACTTCAATTTTCTGGCAAAGAACAATAAAAAATGTGCAGCAGATTGAGGGAGTAAATAACACAACATTTATCAAAAAGTGGAATCAAAGTATTTGTCATATCTCAAATTAGACTCATCGCTTAATAACGCACTGAATTATGGCACATGGGATGTAGGAGAAAACGGAGAGGCATTCTAACAAATTGCAAGCAGCTTGAAACAAATTGACAAAGGGGAGAACGAAGGTCTGGCAAGCAAACTGTCTCCACAATTTGTAGCCGTAAGTTGCATCTATCAAGGAATACTTCACAACAGTCTTCAATTCTCAAAATACAGCACTACGAGTTCTCAATACAAGAGATTATTCAAACATAGAAGTCACTTCTCTCATAAACGTTAGAGCAACCAGCGCATGCACCAATGCATGTAATCTGCAGACTGAGGAAAGCCCAGGGTGCAGATAGAAGCAGAATGCAGACTGTACATGCAGGAGTTATGGAGCTCTGATACCAGTGTTAGGTAAAATAACTCTCGAATTCATATTATTTCTCCATAGAATGCCTTTATTTATACATCTACAATGACTCTTGGGATCACACATCCGAGAGTCTCTTCATATTCCTAACATTTACAATAACGTATAATCCTGACGGATTATATTCCAACATCATCAATGGTAAAATTGTTCAAATCTTTGTTTTCTTCCAGAGTCACAACCAAAGATTCAAATTTTGGGGGAAGACTTCTAAGCAATTTTTCAACAACCATTTTGTCTTCTATATTTCCTCCATGGAATTTCAATTGATTTATGAGACCCATAACTCGAATGTAAAATGATTCCACTAACTTTGTATCTGTCATTGACAGATATTCAAAATATCTTCTTAGAACCAACAATTTAGAATTCTTTACCTTGTCCAAGCCTTGATAGGAGGTTTCCAATGTATCGCATGCCTGCTTAGCGATCTTTGTTGTTGCTACTCTTGGGAGTGTGCTTTGATGCATTGCTTGTTGTATGCAGAATAGAGCCTTTCCATCTTTGTTCCTTTGTTCACTCAATTCATCCTTATCAACTTATGTGAGGTTATTATATGTTTTCTGATCTGCTGGTTCAATATAACCATTTTGAACTATCTCCCATACATCTTGACCTCTGAACAGAACCTTCATGGTTAGAGACCAATATTCATAATTCTTTCTTGAGAAAATTGGAGTTTGTAAACTTGAAATTTGTGCACCATAAGTGGAAGTAATTTTTTTAATTCCTATTTCCTTATACAATTATTTTTCCCTTTTTAAGAAAATGTTTCTTTCCTAAATCCTCTTTGATACGAGATCGAGGGGAAAATGCCATAGTCAAATTTAGTTACTTCACAATAAATATTTTAATTTTCTTCTCTTTTGGACTAGGACACAATACCTTTTGGGAAACCCTGCCCTTTTCTTCTGACATGTTAGCTTTGACAAGTTTACTTCAACCTAAATAACTTCACCCACTTCACTTTTACTTCCGGGTAAAGTATATTTTTCACTTCCACTTGAAAGACACATTTTTACCACCTCGTAGGTCGAGATAACTTAAACATTACTCCACTTCCATATTTCTTCATTTATTAACTTATAACATGAAAAAAACTATTCATCACTCCCTAACTTGGGATAAACTTCAACACAACTATACTATGACAAACTCACAATAATAAGACTTTTGTTGAGTACTATGAGGTAATTAAAACTAAACTTTTACTATATGTAATATTTGTGGATTCTTGATTTATTTTTCAAACAGTAAATGTAAACAACATTCACATAAGTAATTTGGAGAAGATGTACAACATGAATAAAACTTGCATTTAACCATAAAACTATAGGTTTATATATTACCACTACATAACAAGAGAACTATGGAAACATTTACATACTTGGGAATTTACTTGGATGTTTCACCTTTTACAGAGCTTGGGATCTCAACACATTCCAAAACCACAATCTTGAGCTCTTGAAGAGTTTTTCCTTCTTCTCCTTTCTCTCTTAGAGTTTGTTCTTCTCCCAAAGACTGTTTTTCATTCATTTTTCTTCTACATATACAAAGACTAAATTTTTCTTTATGTGGAAGCTACCCACTAACATTAACATTAAATACTCAAATTAATCTACCTAAGAACTTGACTTCACAAATACTATTCGTCTCCTTAAATATGGTGAGACGTGAACTCCATAACCTTATTGAAAGAATGACAAAAAATGTACTTCTAGAGAATCTGATTGACTCGACTACGATGTGATGCAAATATATTTGTATTTAATATTTCCAACAACACTTAACCTAATTATACACTTAGTTGCAATATACAAGAGACACTGGAATATATGAAGGTGACACCCCAAGCTAAGCATGCATGACGTGCCTAAAATATATTTAATATATATGAGCTCATATTACAACATTACAATCAAGACTAAGGCGTCTCTAGACAAAACCACCCAAGATAGTTCCCACTAGTGTGCTCTCAAGAAACCCCAATAATTTACTTTCTACACTTTCTTGCTTGTTGAGTGTCCCCCTCATGCTACCGTAGGGTCACCACATGTGGCTCCTGTCTTTTGCATCAATCTGCACACTTACCTAGTGTTTCCCCTACTAGACTGCACCCACCTGATTTTCCACCCATGATCTGCTTTGACTTACTGTTGTCTCATCCACACTTGGTTGAATCCATGTTCCATCACCACATTCTCCTTTTATACTTATGCATTGGGTTTGTGGGTACCCCTAAGGGCTCTTTCCTTGCGGTTGTACACCCACCTTATGCCAAGTCTAACACCTGATTTCTACTTGCAGGTCACATGATGTCTACTTGCTGGTCCATGTTCTCGTGTAATCCCCCCATGCTCCTTCCTTCGGAATTTTGATTTCTTGGGCGTGCACCCACTTCCTACCAGACCTATGCACTCCATGGCATGCCGATCGTCCATGTTAGCACCTACTTGTCTCTATGCTTAGCATGCTCCTCCGCCAAGATTCCAAGTCCAGCTACCACGATGCCCACTTTCTCATGCCTTGGGTGAATTTCCCCTTCCAGGTGTGGGTGCACAACCTACCATCTTTGTTCCTTAGGTTGTTTGTATGCTGTCACAATGCGTCTTCGACGCCTTCTGCCTAGCATCAAGAAGAACCACTTACGCTGTCTAGAACAGAGTATAGTGCATCAGCCCTTAGACAACACCCTGGTTCTACCCTGCAAGGTGCAACGAGGCAGGGCATCTCCAACTCTAGAGTTTCCTTTTGAATTTTATTTATTTATTTTTGGTTTTGTCAATTTGTTGCTCTACTTCTTGACAGGTATGACAGTGTGTACTTAGCTTGAATGTATTTTTTGAGTCAAAATATTGAAAAGCTATCTTAGTAAAGGCTCTAAATTTGAGTTATTTTTTGTTTGAAAGTTTCGGTCTTAGGTTTATAATTTTCATTTATATCTCTTAAATAAATTTCAAGATCCATAAAAAGGAAAAATGTTATGGTTTATTGCAATTTCTTAGAGTGATTTTTTATCATTGCATTTCTTTTTCCAAAAAATACATCAAAAACCAAAGAAAAAGTATGATCTGTTACTTTTCATTTGATTAGGTGTTTTGAATTTGATTGATCATATAGAGTAGTAGTGTTTATTTTGAGTTTTGATTAAGAAAAGCATAAGCATTAAGGAGTTAGGAAAAAAAATAAATTTTTGTTAAAGATCTATTTAGTCGTAACATTGAAAGGTTTTGTGTGTCTGAAATTTTTCAAAGTTTGAAGAATGAGTTGTTAAAATTGCATGGTGTTTTCGTTCGTCCATTGGCATCTCAACGAGTCTCATCGAGCTTGTTCAAATATAAGAACCTTTCTTCCTCGGGAGTGGTGTTGGGTAGAAATTCTATGGAAAGCTTTAGAGAAGGGATTTCACATTCTATTGAAATATTAGCTTCCAACACATACACTAACTGGAAAGGTGTGAATCCAGTGGATGTATTAATGATAGTCCTGTAGGCCCATTATGTGGAAAATAGTTGTAAATTCCAACTGGATTTGGTTTGTCCTACCATATGTTGAAGCATGATTTTCAACACTTTATTGATAGCTTCAACCTTATCATTAGCCTATGGGATGTAGGGTGTGGAGTTGTAGTGGCGAAAACCTAGTTTGACACTCAGTTCCGACATCATTTTATTCTAAAAATGTGAACCATGATCGGTTGAAAAGAAATAGGGAAGTCATTTATCTGTCTTTGGCGTATGTAGGCATAGACTCAACCCACTTTTTAAAGTATCCCACATCTACAATGATGTAACCATGCCCCCATACTGAGGTAGGCTTACGATGCATGAAAACAATGCCCCATTTCATGAATGGACCAACAACTATGATGGGATGCAACAGAGTAGGGTGGGTGCACTTTTTGGATATGAAAATTTGATAGGGCAGGAAATTTTTTATGATCTCCATACAATATTTAAAGATCGATGGCCAGAAGTACCCAGAACATAAAATTTTTGGTGCAGTAGCCATCCCATAAATATTACTGCCAAAAGCTCCAGAGTGACAGTCATTTAAAACTATCTCAGCCTTTTCACAAGTTAAGCAACGCTGCAAAATTGTACCAAAGCCACAACATTACAATGTATCATTAATGATAAGATAGTACTTAGCATGATGACAAATAAAACGACGTTCGTCTTGAGTTGCATCATGATGGAAGCATTGAGTCTGGAGATAGAGAATCAAGTCTCCATACCAGGGGTCATACGTACTAATGAGGAACAATGATTCATCTGGAAAATAATCAAAGAGATGCGTATCCTCAGTAATATGAGGAAGGTCACACATAAGCTCCACGAAGCCGAGAGACTTCTTAGAACTGGATTTCACAAATTCTAACTCACATTCCTGGAGGATAAAAATCCAACGAGAGTATTTTCACCCAAGCACTTGACGATTCAAGATGTAATACATGGGGTTGGAATTTGCATATATCGTTGTTGTTTGTAGCAAGATGTAATGATGAAATTTCTGGACCGTAGTGACTGTGGCCAAACCTAACTTCTTCACATGTGAAGAACGGGTTTTAGAGTCCATAAGACTCTTACTAAGGTAGTAAATCACATGTTCATGGTCGTGTTCATCTTTTTGAACCAGTACCATGTCGATGGTGGATAGTGATGCAACCACATATAAGGAGTAGTCCTTGGTATAATTGGGTGATTGTGGGATTGGTGCATGCATAATGGCGTGTTTGAGAGTGTTGAAAGCATGCTACACAAGGTCATCCCAAACAAAGGGTGTGTACTTTTCTAATAAACACATGAAACCATGGGTCTTTTTGGCGTAGTTATAGACGAATCGACGTAAAAAAATTTCCTTCCCTTGCAAAATTTGGATTTATGTAACGTTTGTAGGCGGGGGTAAGGACAAGATGGATTCAATTTTTAGTGGGTCTATACGGATGCCATCCTTGGAAATGATGAAACTAAGTAGTCTGATAGTCTCTACACAAAAACACACTTATGTGGATTCAACCATATGTTGTAATGGCGACACTTGAGAAAAATGGCTCTCATATGATCAACATGGTGATCTTGTTACTACGAATGAGCATGAAAGTCATCAAGGTACGGTTCCATGATGTGTTTGATGCATGGAAAGCATAAGACATAGCACGTTGAAAGGTAACACTATCTTTCTTCAAACCAAAAGGTAACTTCTTATAGGAAAAGGTCCCCCATGGGAAAATGAAGGTTTTTTTATGTTGATCAGACGAGAGTATCTCTATCTGATTGTAGCCAGAAAATCCATCCATAAATGAAAAGATGATGCTTTCGGCGCAATTATCGATGATTTGATCGATGCAAGGAGTATGGAATTTGTCCTTAGGACAAGCCTTATTAAGGTCCGATAAATCAATACAAACCCTAATTGTGCCCTATTTTTTTATTTACAAGGACAATATTAAACACCCATTATGTTGAAAATACATGGTAAATAAACCCATCCTTGAGAAGTTTCTCAATTTCTTCCTTGACGGATGCTGCTTTCCATGGATGAACCTTCCGTAACTTCTGACGGACCGGTTTGGTGTTAAGGTAAGTCGTAATCTCATGAACCACAATTGAAGAATCTATCCCTGGATTTTCTGCATACGTCCAAGATCTGGACTAATACGGACTCTGACAGAGTTGGCTGAGCTTCGATATAGATCTGTAAGTAATTAATATTTCCAACACTCTGCCTTAATTATGAGCAGATGGGAATTTTTAAAACAAAATTTACAAAATGTTTTAGAGCTTAGACTTGCTCTGTGCATGACAGAGTTCACTGTAACAAACTTGTCATTCAAATATAAATACGCATGTATTGAAATGTATCCTTTGCAAATGGTTTTGTAAATATGTCTACAAGTTGATCTTCAGACCTACAAAATTCCAAACAAAATTTTTTGTTGTTCACCAACTCTCTTATGAAATGAAACCTTATGTCGATGTGCTTGGTTCTCTTGTAAAACACATGATTCTTTAATAATGCAATGGCTGAATTTTTTGTCGCAAAAGACGGTTGTCGGTTCTTGATGGTTCTGTGACAAGTCTTTTAACGCTCTCTGCATCCAGACAGCTTGACATGCAATGCTTGTTGCTGTGACATACTCTCCTTCTGCTGAAGACGGAGTTACTATGGGTTGTTTCTTTGAAGCCCGTGAAACAACACCTATACCAAAATGAAATGTGTACCCATATGTTCTCTTACTGTCATCTATGCTACCTCCATTGTCACTATCAATGTATCCAATGAGTTACAATTTTCTGAGGTAGAATACATAATGCTAAGGTCTTTTGTGCCACTTGCATACCTCAGAATTCTTTTATCTACTTTCTAATGTGAGTCTTTTGGTGACTCCATGAATATTGAGATCACACTTACTCCATACATGATGTCTGGTCTTGTCATTGTTAAATACATAAGGCTTCCAACCATCCTTTTAAACAGCATAGGATCTATAGTTGATCTATCATCATCCTTGCTCAATTTTAAACCTATTATTATTGGTGTTGGGGCTATCTTGCAATTAGACGTGTTAAATATTTTTAAAACTTCACCTACATACTTTGACTGTAATATAAAAATACCAATTTCGGACTACTAGACTTCAATGCCCAGAAAAAATTCATAAGCCCCAGATCAGTCATTTCAAACTCACTTTCCATGACTGCTTTAAATTATTCTATGCCAAAGTCACCAGTAAATATTAAATCATCTACATACAGGAAGACAATTAACATCTTAACTTGCTCATTAACTTTGGTGTACAAATTTGGTTCACTTTCACTTCTGTGAAATCCATTTTAAGTGAGATAGGAATCAATCCGACTGTACCAAGATCTAGGAGCTTGCTTCAAACCATAGAGTTCCTTTTTCTATCTGTACACTTTATGCTCTTGAACTAGAAATTCGTAGCCTTGTGGCTGTTCCACATATACTTCCCCTTCTAGATAGCCATTAAAAAATGCCAACTTGACATCCATTTGATAAACAAGCCATTTGTTTTGTGCAGTAATGGCCAAGTCTGTTCTAATTGTATCCATGTGTGCAACAGGTGCAAACATTTCATTGAATTCTATAATGGATTGTTGTATGAACCCTCTTTCTACCATTCTTCCTTTGTGCTTCTACACATTCCATCAGCATCCTGCATGGTCTTGTAAATCCATTTGATGTTGATTACATCTTTGTCTTTTGGTACATCTACCAGCCCCCATGTCTGGTTTTTCTCAATGCATTCTATTTCTTCATCCATGGTTTGTGCTCACACTTATTCTTCGACAGCTTCCTCAAATGTTAGTGGATCATAAATAGGATAAAATAATGCAAAGCGAGAGAATGAATTTGGTGTAACATCTCCATATATATCACGCAGACTTCTTATCTTCATTGGTTCTGTCGATGTCGAACTTGACGAAATGCTTGATGGAGTCTGTTGTCCTCTTGGTGTGATTGCTGGTGTAGCTTGAGCTACAACTTGTGTCGATAGTACTTGTGCTGAACCATGTCGTGGTGTCATGGGAGTCGGCGGTGCTGTGACCGGTTGACTTACATGTGGTGTTTGAACCACTTCCTCTGCCATGTCATCATTGTCGACATTCAACACAATCTTGACATTTATGTCGACAGTTCCATCCCATGATTCATTCTCAACAAATTGAACATCTCAAATGATTATCACTTTCCTTGCAACAGGATCATACAACTTGTATGCTTTTGTGTCTTCAGATCAGCCGACAAAAATACATTTATGTGCCTAGTTGTCTAGCTTCTTTCTCAGCTCATCTAAAACATGAGCATATGCAACACAACCGAAAAACTTTTAAATGAGAAACATTATGATTCATCCTTGTCCATGCTTCTTGAGGAACTTTGTTCTTCACCCTTTTTGTCAGACACCGGTTCGTAATGTATACAACAGTTGCGACTGCTTCACCCCAATATTCATTTGGTAAATGCTTGCCTTCCAACATGTTGCAGGCCATCTCCATGATGGTTCTGTTCTTTCTTTCAGCAACATCATTCTGCTGAGGTGTATACCTTGCAGTGAATTGATTTTGAATGCCATGGGTCTTGCAAAAATTTAGAAATTTATTTGAAACATATTCACCTCCTTTGTCACTCCTTAAGATCTTGTTGTGGTGTCCACTCTAGTTCTCCACGAGTGCCTTGAACTACTGAAAATAACCAAATGCATCAGATTTATGTTTCAGAAACTATACCCATGTTTTTCTTGAGTAGTCATCAATAAAATTTACAAAATAATTGCAGCCACCAATGGATCATGTCTGCATTTGACCACAAATATCAGAGTGCACAATTTCAAGTGGTGTGCACGCTCTATATGACTTTTTGACTGTAAAAGTCTCTCTATGCTGCTTTCCAAAAATGCATCCTTCACAAACCCTTTCTGGTATGTCGATCAATGGAAATCCTTTCACCATATTCTTTGTGTGTAGTAGCTTCATCCCACCAAAATTTAGATGTCCAAATATGAAATGCCACAACCAGGATTCCTCCTCAACTTCTGTCTGAAATGTAGCTTGAAAATTAGCGCTGCCATTTTCTTTCGTGTCGAAGGGCTCGACTGTTTCTTTACTTCCTGCCTTGAATGCAACTCTTGTTTTTGTCTTCCCTTTCATGTCAGGAACTATCCTCAATGGAAACAAGCGATTGCTTGTCATTGGTACCTTTTCTATCAGTTGGTCGCTTGGACGCTTGCCTTTAATCACACAGTGATCATCTTCTAAGTAGAATCTGTAGCCTTTTTGTATCATCTGTCCAATGCTCAACAAATTATGTTTCAAACCTTCGACATGATAGACATCAAGGATATACTTACTCTCCCCTTGTTTGGTTAGAATACCAACAGTACCTTTTTCCCAAAACAGTAACTTGGACATTGTTTCCAAGTGTAACATCAGTTTGAACTAAATTATCTAGACTGGAAAATAAATTTAAATTACCAGTCATATGATTGTTGCATCCTGAATCTGAGTACCATATGTCATGTGGAATTTCTTGGACAGCATTGAATTCAATTGCAGATGCATATGCTATTAACATCGTGCTTGTTGAAGTTCTAGTGTTGGTCGACTGATTTGGGCTTTGCCTTCCTTGGTCATATTGTTTCTTCCTGCATTCATATGCATAATGACCAAATATCTTACAATAATGACATTGAATTTTTTATTTATCAAACCTCTGGCCACTTGGCTGACTTGGATTCTGATTCTCTCCTCTACCAGCAACATTTGCAGGACTTTGTCCTCATCCTCCTCTGGAATAACTTCTTCCTCTACCTCTGGAGTTGTTTCTCCCCCTGCCTCTACCACAACTTATGGATGACTGTGCTGCGAATGCACCTTCCAATGATGTTTGTGTTTTGCTAATTCTGTGTTCATGATTGATGAGTGAATCTTGCAACTCATCAATGGTAAATGCCGACATGTCTATGTGTTATTCCAAGGTCACAACCAAGGATTCAAATCTTGGGGGAATACTTCTGAGAATTTTTTCAACAACCCTTTGGTATTCTATGGCTTCTCCATGAGATTTCAGTTAGTTTATCAAACCAATAACTCTGGTGTAGAATGATTCTACCGACTCTAGATCTTTCATGGACAAAGATTCAAAATCTCTTCTCAGAATCTACAACTTGGAAGTCTTTACCTTGCCCAAGCCTTGATAGGCAGTCTCCAATGTGTCCCATGCTTGCTTTGTGTTAATTGTTGCTGCTACTCTTGGGGGTATGATTTCATGCATGGCTTGATGTATGTAGAATAAATATTTTCCATCTTTCTTCCTATGTTCCCTCAGGACATCCTTCTCAGCTTGTGTGAGATTTTTATATGTTGTCATATCTGTTGGTTCTGCATAACCATGTTGGACTATCTCCCAAACATCTTGACCTTTGAACAAAGCCTTCATTGTTAAAGACCAATATTCATAATTCTTTCCTGTAAAATTTAGAGTTTGCAATGTACTAGAAGTGGAAGTCATTTTTCATTTTTAACTTTCCTTAGAAAATTACTTTAGCACTTTTAAGACAAGATTTCTTTCCTAAACCTTGCTCTGATACCAGTTAGCAAAAATTGAGCCAGCAAACTTGACTTACTGCTCAATTATAAAATTTCCACGCCGACCTCTTTTTCTTTTTACTTCTTGGGTGAAACTTGTCTAACTCTTACTGCTCAATTATAAAATTTCCACGCCAACCTATTTTTCTTTTTACTTGTCGGGTGAAACTTGTCTAACTCCAACAAGACAAGTTTATCAATATGGTCGGACTTATGGACCCAACTCTTTTACCTCGGAGTAGTCTAACGGGTCGACGATTTCTCCCGGCGTTAGACTACTCCGTCCACCCACGTCGTTAATGATCTCGCCGAAATTCATCCTGGCACTATCACGGAGGGTCTCACATAAATATTGTTCTGACATGGATCGATCCATTCGAGCAATTACTCACCACCTCGCCAGGTTGGTGACTACTCCATCCTCCCAACTCTGCATCCATCTCCTCCAACAATACTCTGCAACCTTTCCCACTGTGAGCTCAGCTTTGAACCAGACAAGTTTAGACAACTCCCCAACTCACAAGACGCATGTCCGTTGTGACATCTGCTGCTGGTCGAGAGTTGGATTGACGGTCTCGCCTCGCCTTGTCATTCTCATTACGCTACCAAAGGTAAGAACAGTTGCTCTGTTTCGATTATTTGCAGCCATGAACTTTGTAGCTTTTGCGGTCCAAGAAGGTATGTGGTACTCATGATGGGCATAAACATGAGCTGATAGGATTTACTTTGCGTTGATAGTTGGACCTCGATTAGGGTTTAATCGTAAGTCTAACTCAATGCTGATCAGACACTGACTGTGGCTGGGAGGTTTGCCTACAAATTATGATAAAAGCAGTTTCTACTGCACTTTGTTCATTGTGATTCTGCTGACGTGAGTTATGTCCCAATCAGTCGAATAACTTGAAATCAAAGTGCTCTCCCTTTCAACATCTTTTTTAATGGGAAAATTCACTAATCCGCTGGAAATTACAAAATCACAATCTTTAAAACTGCCATTTTTAAAGGGTTTTCGGGATCTCTGAATCGATACAGAACCTCAACTTACAACCTGAGTAACGGATCTGAAAATTTCTATGATTAGTCGTGAATCCAGAAAGGTTGCTGGAAATGGGACAATTTATATGCCAGTTATCACACTCCATTCATATCATTTATTTCCTTATATAATCCAATGAAATGATGAAATATTACCTATTAGTCCTCTGCCTTGAAAACAAGGCTAACCCTGCTTGTTGACGTTACTTAATTTCAATCGCTCATATTCAAGATGAAAACCTTCTTTCCCAAAACACGATCTTTGCACATACTCTGAGAACCTATCTACATAGCACTTAGGTGTTTCCACAATGAAAGGTGTACATGTGACAAGGAAACCAGGAGGAATCATCTTCATCAAGGAGGCATCAACTAATATCTTCATGCAATTATCATATTCTAGCTTACTTAGCATGACCTTCCATCAGAGACTCCTAACCTCTTTAACCCTTTTCAAGGCCGCACTACCCACACTTCTCATTGAAAGAGTAGAGAACCAAAAAGGAAACACTACCAAAACACTTAAGCCAATGACCACTTTCCGTGTCCATTGTCAAGACATCCATATTCTAAATTGCAGGACAACTGACAAGGCTCCAAACAATGCAAGTCACACCAATGCAACTGAACCAATTGAGAAACCATTGCCAGCTGCATCAAGGACATCAGTTATTTCCAAGATTCTGTGACTCATGCTAGCCATCTTGGCAACTCCAGCATAATTATTCATTGATAGGACCACATGCATAAATTTCAAATCCAACAAAATAGCTACTGTGATACCATACCTGGCAGAAAATAAAACTGACAATACTTGCTGCAATTGCAAATATGGGAATAACATCAGATTTATATCCCAATGCCAACTCAAATATAACATTACTTTCTGCTCCAGTACTGCATGAATCAACATCTTAGACAGGCTGTAAGTGTTACTTGTGTATTACTATGACAAAAACAATAACAAGGCCAACCACAAACCATGAGCAACATGGAAAAAAATCTCCTAGTACTTTAAAACCTTCTTGACACCAAAATTGAAGATAGTGAAAGATTAAGGCAATGCAACCAAACTTGCAACAACAATGACAATAGTTATAAATACCAATAATAAGTTTCATTTTCAATGCAAGCTCAATTTCCTTCACAACCCTGATCTTAAATATGTTAGTTGCAAACAGAGTTGTGATTAAGAATCTGTGTTATGTTGAATATCAAAATGCTACATTCAAATACATGGATATTCTATCTGGAAAGATTTATAGGTCCAAACAGCATCTTTTTTATAATACTAGTGGAAAGATTCACAAGAGTGTTGACTTGCTTAAATTTCCCTTAAACCATAGTTCCCAAGTGCTTGCTTCCCTAAACTGCCCTTAAACTATAGTTCCAGAGTGGTTACTTGCCTAAACTTCCCTTAGACCATAATTCTACAGTGCTTACTTGCCTAATCTAGCTTTAAATTTTTGTTTCCGAGTGCCCAAATTCTCTAACATCTTTTAAACCATAGTTCTATAGTGTCCAAACATCCAATCTGCACTTAAAACAATGAATTCCCAGTGTTATAATGTGTCAACTGCCCTTAAACACTCTAGATTACCAAAATGCCCAAACTACAATTAAACCATAGTTTCAATTTGCCTAAACATCTAGACTGACCTTAAACCATTGTTTCTGTGTGGCCGAATTCCCAAACACTCCAGTCCCTTAAACTTTTCTTTCAATTTTCACAAGTGTCCACGGACTTCAAAAATCACAGTTTCACTGTTCAAATAGCCAATCTGCCGATGGTCACAATTTCAGTGCTCAAGTGTTCAAGGTGCCTTAAAGTATGTAAGTGTAAGTTGCCTAAACGTCCAATTTGTCCTTGAGCTCAAAATACTAGGTGCTTAAATATCAAAACTACATTTAGCCATGAATTCAAGTTGTTCCCATTACATAGATTAACCATATTTTTCACATATCACTGCATTATGTCATATTTGTCATAGGTGAATAGAAGGGAAGCACAACTGATTTGTAGGAAGGCTATTCATCAGAAGTACTATACCAATCTTGAGGTTTATTTGAAGAGTAGGTAATGGTTATTGCAGGAACCCAACCTAAGTATGTAGTTGATATGTGATCAAGAAACCATCTCTTTACCAGGGAAACAGGACAATTGTAATTCTAGATGCTGATTGTGTGGAAACGTTTAAGAAACGATATGGCTCCTTAGATTCCCTTAAAAAAATTATGGTGCTCAGGCATGGGGAGATAGTGTTCACTGTTTGAGAAACAAAGGATGTCTATTTCCAAGAAAAGGGTCCTAAATGATAAAATTCCAATGCTCTCAGATTTCATACTGATTCATCAATCCATTGCATCCCATGTGATACATGTAATAGACTAATATCATCTTCACATTTTATAAGCAATTCGTATGAATGTTGTTCATCATCCTCTATGTGGCTACTTTTAGAAGTCATATCTGTATTTCTATCTTCATTTACAACAACCTTCATTATCTATTTTTCATTTTCCTTTTGACTATATCTTAGATTCATTTCCTCCATGTTCATTGCAATTGTACATCAACAATTGCACTTATCAATTGTGCACAATCTTCACTCTAATTTCCCATATGAGATTATTCTACCTCATCTTTTCTTGTAAAATATAAATGTTGGTTGTGCCCTTCTTGTAACATAGCATGATAATTGGTTTGGGCCGTATTAAAATGCAGTTTCAGCACTTGAAATGGGGTCTGTATTATTTTTCCCATTCTTTTCCTCTTTTGGATGATTTTCTGACATGCATGATAAATGGGGTTTGTATTATTTTTCCCATTCTTTTCCTCTTTTGGACGATTTTCTAACATGCATTTTTAGCTAAAAAATGAAATTACAATCTCACTTAATAAAATGAGTTAGCTTATTTTCATAATTGATTTTCACTTTAATAAAATGAGTGAACTTATTTTCACTTGTCGTCGCCATTTACATTTGGTCTGAATTCTAAATTTACAATTTCTCTATATCAAATAACGGTTGCTTAATCTTCCAAAATTAGTGCCAATCTTTTCAAAAGGAAAACAATATGACCGACCTCGTCCCATTTCCTTCATTGGCCCAGGTTTTCCATCATATGGGACAATACACCTAGCTGCCCCTACACTTGAATCACCCTTTCATCTTTCCATGTTCCTTAAAATTTGATTAATCTGCAATTTGAACAATAGCATGTGAGCTAGCACAAAAGTTTAATGCTCAAAGATGGGTTATCTTTTAGGATCCAAAACAAATCCTTGTGTCTAGTTTGCCATATGCATGAAAATTTTGGGTTAAGCACACAACGTTCACTTTATCTATAATTATCGGAATATGGCCTAAAACTATATTTTCAATGATGTATAAATAACAATTAACTAGATTCATCATATACTTTAATTTAGCGTCTTGTGAATCTTTCCACTAGTATTATAAAAAAGATGCTGTCTAGACCTATAAATCTTTCCAGATAGAATATCCATGTATTTGAATGTAGCATTTTGATATTCAACATAACAAAGATTCTTAATCACAACTTTGTTTGCAACAAACATATTTAAGATCAGGTTCGTGAAGGAAATTGAGCTTGCATTGAAAAGGAAACTTATTATTGGTATTTATAACTATTGGCATTACTGTTGAAAGTTTGGTTGCATTGCCTTAATCCTTCACCATCTTCAATTTTGGTGTCAAGAAGGTTTTAAAGTACTCGGAGATTTTTTTCCATGTTGCTCATGGTTTGTGGTTGGCCTTGTTATGGTTTTTGTCATAGTAATACACAAGTAACACTTACAGCCTGTCCAAGATGTTGATTCATGCAGGACTGGAGCAGAAAGTAATGTTATATTTGAGTTGGCATTGGGATATAAATCTGATGTTATTCTCTTGGAAAAATAAATCTGATGTTATTCCCATATTTGCAATTGCAGCAAGTATTGTCAATTTTATTTTCTGCCAGGTATGGTATCGCAGTACCTGTTTTGTTGGATTTGCGATTCATGCATGTGGGCCTATCAATGAATAATTTTGCTGGAGTTGCTAAGATGGCTGGCATGAGTCATAGGATCTTGGAAATAACTGATGTCCTTGATGCAGTTGGTAATGGTTTCTCAATTGGTTCAGTTGCATTGGTGTGACTTGCATTATTTGGAGCCTTGTCAGTTGTCCTGCAATTTAGAATATGGATGTCTTGACAATGGACACGAAAAGTGGTCATTGGTTTAAGTGTTTTGGTAGTGCTTCCTTTTTGGTTCTCTGCTCTGTCAATGAGAAGTGTGGGTAGTGGAGCCTTGAAAATGGTTAAAGAGGTTAGGAGTCTTTGATGGAAGGTCATGCTAAGTAAGCTAGAATATGATAATTGCATGAAGATATCAGTTGATGCCTCCTTGATGAAGATGATTCCTCTTGGTTTCCTTTTCACATGTACACCTTTCATTGTGGAAACACCTAGGTGCTATGGAGATAGGTTCTTAGAGTATGTGCAGAGATCGTGTTTTGGGAAAGAAGGTTTTCATCTTGAATATGAGCAATTGAAATTAAGTAACGTCAACAAGCAAGGTTAGCCGTGTTATCAAGGCAGAGGACTAATAGGTATTGTTTCAGTGTTTCATTGGATTATACAAGGAAATAAATGATCTGAATGGAGTGTGATAACTGGCAAATAAATTGTCCCATTTCCAGCAACCTTTCTGGATTCATCACTAATTGTAGAAATTGTAAGATTCGTTGCTTAGGTTGTAAGTTGAGGTTCTGTACCAATTCAGAGATTCCGAAAACCCTTTAAAAATTGCAGTTTTAAAGATTGTGATTTTGTAATTTCCAACTGATTAGCGAATTTTCCCATTAAAAAGACTGTTGAAAGGGAGAGCACTTTGAGTGCAAGTTATCCGACTGATTGGGACATAACTCACGTTAGCAGAATCACAATGAATCAAGTGTAGTAGAAACTGCTTTTATCATCATTTGTAGGCAAACCTCCCAGCAACAGTCAGTGTCTGATCAGCATTGAGTTAGACTTACGATTAAACCCCAATCGAGGTCCAACTATGAACGCAAAGTAAAGCCTATCAACTCATCTTTATGCCCATCACATGAGTACTACATACCTTCTTGGACCGCAAGAGCTACAGAGTTCATGGCCATAGACAATCGAAACGGAGCAAGTGTTCTTACCTTTGGTAGCGTAATGAGAATGACAGGGCGAGGCAAGACCGTCAATCCAACTCTCGACCAGCAGCGGATGTCACAGCGGACAAGCATCTTGCGAGTTCAGGAGTTGTCTGGTTCAAAGCCGAGCTCACAGCGGGAAAGGTTGCACATTATTGTTGGAGGAGATGGATGCAGAGTCGGGAGGATGGAGTAGTCACCAACCCGAGGGTTGTGATTAATTGCTCGAATGGATCGATCCATGTCACAACAAGATTTATGTGGGACCCTCGGTGATAGTGGCTGAATGAATTTCGCCGAGATCGTTAATGGCGTGGGTGGACGGAGTAGTCTAACGCCGGGAGAAATCGTCTACCCGCTAGACTACTCCCTTTTACCTCTACAAGCTTTTTACTTGTTGGTTCTAGCGACAGGTTTAACTTCCACTTGTCAGCTTTGACAACTTGTAGCTAACCGACAACTTGTAGGTGTTACAACTTAGACACAACTTAACCGACAACTGGTCGGTTTGACCACTTCGGCAGCTTGTTGGTTTGACCACTTCGACAACTTGTCGGTTTTACTCGATCGTTTTACCTAGACTCACTTGCTCTGGTTTGGTTTTAGTTGAAATTTACAAATGATGTTTCTTAGTCTAAAGACTTAAGAATTTACAAATGTTTGCTCTCGTTTGGTTTTAGTCGAAATTTACAAATGATGTTTCTTAGTCTAAAGACTTAAGAATTTACAAATGTTTTTCACCTGCCAGTAAGATGAACTAAAAACCGAGTGGAACTTTTACTCGGTGAGAAATTTATGGATTCTTTGATCTTTCACTCAAACTGTAATAACCATCTGCCTACAAACTTAACTTCATAAATTAATTAGACGAGTTTACATTGCCTAATCGTGGACTCTTCACTCTTGTGAGACTGACTCACAAAATCTGACAGTGGACTGAGCTCTAATATAGATATGCAAGTAATTAATATTTCCAACACTCCTCCTACACTTCTATTTCTTATTTATAAAATATAAATGCCTATTCATATAATAAATAAAGTTGTGGCAACACATCACAAAAAATAACATATGATTTTATTATCTATCTTAAATTTAAAATTATCAAAATTTATAAAATTAAAATTAACACAGATACATTTTAAATCTGAATTTGCCAAACATAAAGGATAATAAAAAAACATAGAGAAATCAATTGATTAAAATATACCTTTTTTACAGGTTAAGAAAAATATTTACATTTACATAGCTTTGCTTAAATATTTACATAGCTTTGCTTAAATATTTTAAGCATTAATAAAAATATTTACATTTGTAATTAATCTGTACTGACCTGGCTGAAATTTGTAATTAAGCATTAAGAAAAAGATCACTTCCAACAGCTTATATCTGACTTGGCTGCTAGCATTGTGAATGGATGTTTATGGCAGCATGCGGCAGAAGAGTTGGAACTTTTGTTTTGTTTTGATAAATAGCTCTGTTTCTTATTCATTATTTATCAAACACGAATTTCCAATATAAAATGGTTTTAGCTATGTACAATAGCAGGAGGACTTACAATAGGGTCTTATTCCTGGACTTTTAGCTCCGCAATTCATTATTTACTGAATTTCTGAATCGGTTGTTCTGGTTCCTTGTTGTTTTGTTGTTTATTTAAAGTTATTGTTATCTTGATAGTATTTATAGTTATTAAATACTATTCGTTTTGTGGTTATATTAATTCTAACCATTCTACAATATAGTATGAATTAAAATGCAGAATTTTCAGCGAGGGAACAGTAAAGCAGAGCACAAATAATATTACTAAAACCTGCAGGCTAGCGTTCCAAAATCACGTTAAAAAAATTGCATCTAATTGAAAGTATCTTACTCCTCATTTCGAGTGAAGTGTCATATTAAGGAGCTTTTGGTTCCATTTTCAACATTTCAAGGTTTAAATATAGAAATCTAAGGCAAATATGAAATGTCATACTCAGAAAACAATTTGCAAGATATACAACCGAAACACTTCACCACAGAACTGCCAATAGGAGGAGAACATAAATCGGTATTCTACTTGTGAATAGTTTCCAATGACATAGGAGAACAAAAGAAATACCTTTGAATCCGGTTCGGCTCATTCACCACTGGGAGTGTTCACAATTTCTGAGAGGAAAGTTCATGAATGTCCCGACAGCAATTCAGCGATACCCAATCAGCTGGGCTGCAAATTCTTTATACAAATGTTGATAGTGATGAGCACAAGAAGCATGGACATGGAGCAGGGCATAGCTCACTCGTAGCAGGAAGGGCGGATTCGAAATGCATCTGCAAATGCAAGGTTAGACTACACGTTTGGTGCGGTGGAGTAATGGCGATTAACTCGAGAGTCATAATTCCTATGGACGGAGGAGATATGGATATCTAGGTGGATCTGCGTGTTGGACAATGGGATGATACGACATGGTCCCTTTAGATCACATTTACTTGCCATCCCCTGTCATCGCACAGAAACAGAGAACGAGAGAAACTGGTGTGGTTGCATGGTTGTGGTAGAAAAATATTTTACATGCATCAGAGTAATAAATGCTGTGGGTTGTTGAATTTCAATATGTTTAAGATCCAATGACCCACAATGCTATTATTCTACTGCATATTGAATATTATTCTCCCATGATTTCCATTTCTGGATATGCCCATAAAACATACCATGCATTGTCTCTATATCATAGCCCGATGGCATATCATGCATGGGATGATATGTCCTACATAGGACATCCTCTCCATGCAGTGGATCGATGGCATAGTATGCCCATACACTAGTGACAGACTCTTAAAGAGTCTACAACATGGTGGATAGCCCTTTCCTATTGTGAATGGATGTTTATGGTACCATGCGGCAAAAGAGTTGGAACTTTTGTTTTGATATATAGCTCTATTTCTTATTCATTGTTTCTCTAACACAAATTTCCAATATAAAATGGTTTTAGCTATGTACAATAGCACGAAGACTTAAAACAAGGTGTTATTCCTCGACTTTTAGCTCCCCAATTTATTATTTACTGAATTTATGAATCCGTTGTTCTTGCTCCATGTTGTTTATTTAAAGTTATTGTTATCTTGATATCAGGTACCAAGTAAAGGATCAATGTTATATGAAATATAAAATTATTTGAAGTAGTAAGTGTTTATATTTTATAATTTGAGGTAAATAAAGAAGGTTTTTATTTTTAGATTACATCAAGATAATATATATATCAAGATAATATGAGCATAAGCAAAGGTGGCAGTTACTTCTGTATATGAACCAGTGGATCCAGTATCAGTAACAGTATACCCGTAAGCATATCCAGTAGCTTATATCTCAGATTATATGTGATAACAGGTATATAGACACGGATAATTAATGATACTTACTTTATGGCTTATTAATATTTAGTAACACTTACTTTATGGCTTATTAATGTTTGATTCAAAAACATTGTTTTATTAAACTTATAGGAATTTAGGTATTATCTGAGATTTTGGACTATATGTATTATGCATATTTAAATATGGAGTAAGCTATTTACCTGAGGATTTGCATTGGGCCCACCCAACTCCGTCAAGTCCGTTATTGTCAGTAAGAGCTAGAGACTTACAGGGCGTCTGCTTCTTCTCCTAAGTTCGCTAGTCTCCACAGCAGCTCTGCTGATCCCTTCCCATTGTGCAAGATCGTTGGTGTTCAAATATGGTATTTGCACATTGGTTAGGGTCTTAATTGAAAACATTGAAATCGTTGGTGTTCAATTTTATGGTATGTGCATTGGATAGGGTCTTAATTGAATAGGGTCTTAATTGAAAGCATTGAGAGTATGTAAGAGGAATGAACGTGGAAGAATTGTAAGAGGTATCCCAGGTATGCAGTGACCGAAGCCCTTTGTCTTTAGGAAACAATAAGTAATTTGGAAAATACATCAAATCATTGATGTTTACGTTCACTATGAAAATAGTTTTTTGCGGAGTTTGTTTTCCATCCCTGAAACTTTGCTCAACTTTTGTTAGAAGCCTTGCTCAACTTCTGTCTATATTCCTTGAAATATTGCAGTTCTTTCCATGGGTATTACAGACTTTAAATAAAGTACTCCAGTTCTTTCCAGATGAGTATTACACACCTTAAAATAACAACAACCAAATACTTTAATAAACTCATAATGCATTACACTGTAATGTTGTATAGAATATTAATGAGCCACTAATCAATGAATGCTCCATGAATGAGCCACTAATCAATTGTTAGTAATGCTCTGAATGAACGATAAATCATTCACACCAATCTTTCTTTGTTTTCATAGTTGGTTGGTTGAAGGCTCATCATATACTTGCCTTAGGTTGGCCCCTCAAAACTTTTAACTGGAATCTGCGATCGGGGAATCCTACAAGTATGTAACAGTGGTGGGGTTACATATAAGATTGAGTGATACTTTAAAACAGTTTTGTATGCGATCCATAGATATCGAAAAGCTCGAAGTTTATGTCTGAAAACCATATATACAGTAGTGGATGCTATCAATTATTGGCAGTCAAATAATAATGATGCATGTTGAATATTGTATAAACTGTGTTTGAAAACCATATATACAATAGTGGATGCTATCAATTATTGGCAGTCTAATAATAATAATAATGCATGTTGAATATTGTATAAACTGTTATTATCAAATATGAATTATATCAAATCGTTGAGAATTTATGTTACTGAAAACCAGACATTGTGCAATGTTGCAGAGTTTATGGTATGTTTGCATAATGATTATGTAAATCTATTATTTTTATGTTTGTTTAAGCATTAAGTTTTTCTATTAACATTGTTTGATTAAAAACTTCATGACTATATACATTCTAACATGTTTTATCTGATATGTAGATGGCAGACCGAGATCGTAGTTATGGAGGATTTTCATGGTGTTTGTGGCGATAATTTCCAATCAAATTAAACACTGGAGTTGTTTCCACTCCGTTCAGATCGAGGTGGACTTGAACGATAACCAAACACTCGCATGATTATTTGCCATGCCCTATTAAGTGTGTTATAAGCAGAGCTTAGGTATTTGTTTTATCAAAGGAAAGGTGTTTTGATCATTTAGCTCGAGTATTGATTTAGCTGGATTTCATCTCTTTCCAGTGTTATCTTGAAATATTTTAAAATTAGTTAATTATGATATTGATTTAATAGAATTTTATCTCTTTAAGTTTTATGTTGAAATATTTTAAAAACTGGTTAACTATGATAAGAGCGATTTTGGAGGTGAATTTCAAAAATGATTTAACTTTGTGTGGTAATGCATTAACTGTTCTTCATGGTTCTTAATCTTTCATAGATTTGATAAATTTTCTTTTAACAATCAGTTGAAAAGTTTCATAAACTTTTTGAATGTATAAATAAATCATATCATTTTGTTCATAATATCTAATATTATTTGTTCATAAACTTTTTTTTTCTCATATTTTTTTAATTAAAAAAATTTATTTATTTAATCAACAAACTTTATATAGTTTATGTTATTATTTTTAAACCCTTTTGACCATATACAAAATCTTCACGCTTTACATATATAATATATCAAAATCATGTAACTAAAGTTTCAACTATCTTTTAGAACCCTTTTGGCAATATATAAAATAAAATGATACTCGTACTTTTAAAGCCATATATGGCTAGACTATCCATACCCTATATATGGCACATGCTGTCCATATTGTAAAACACAAAATTAAGGAAGAATAAAAATGTTCTATGCAATTAAGGGACGGAGCCAATTTCAGAGGTTGAAAACAAATTCTGCACAAAGCTGTTTTCAATTAATACCCTCACCAATGCAAATATCATATTTGAATACCGAAGATCTTGCACAATGGGATAATGGAGTAAGCTATCTACTTGACGGAGTTGGGTGGGCAAGCTATCCACTTGACGGAGTTGGGTGGGCCCCTGTGCAAATCTTGGGGTAGATAGCTAACTTCTTTAAACATTATCTGAGTTTTTGGACTTGCTTGAGGAGATCAGCAAGATTAAATCAAAAGTAACAAAGATTCATTTCATGGTTGTCTTATCTTGTCTTATCATTTCAAGGTTTCCTTGGACTCCGGGATGATGAATCGCCGAGAAACATATACGAGAGATGAGCTTGCAAGTCTTCAGGTGAGTATTTCATAGACATCTCAGCGTGTCCCATACTTTGAAAATAGCTCTTGAAACGACCTGAAAGGGACTGATAGGCCGGTATCATCTTTTTGGCGATCGAAATCCTAAGCTCCTCCTGGAGCTGCACATCCGCCACCATCCAACCAGAATGTTTCCTGAGCGTCTCCTCAATTGCAGAATTGAAACCCTCAAATCTATCTTCCAGGGCCTTCTGTGACACACCACTAGAAATATCTCCGTTCACATGAATTCCTTCCTCATCCCTCAAACAATTGAGGACCTTTATCCAGGCTGCTCGCTCGTAATTTGCTGCATACTGTTTCATCTTGTCCTGATTCTTCCTCAACCAGCCATACCCAAATATCCCTAAAAGCTCTGAACCCTTGACTTTTTTAACGATGTAATGAAGATTGTTCATAAGAAACAGGTATGACAGGGAAACATCTTTGTAGAGGCTAGATTTCAAATCTAACTTACACTGCAGAATGATGATAATCCATCCCATTCTCACAGATAGAGCAGAGGCCGGGCTGCTCAATTCAGCATCATGCCCATCCAAATCCCCATAAAAGCGCATGAGGTCAGCAGGCAGGGCGTTCGGTATATCAATCGGTGCATCGGCCGT
>LPNX010663154.1:161457-181363 GCA_001517045.1 Pseudotsuga menziesii | reverse complement strand
TATATATAGAGAGAGAGAGAGAGAGAGAGAGAGAGAGAGAGAGAGAGAGAGAGAGAGAGAGAGATAAGCCGCAATACACATATGTGCATCTACTACAAACACATATACGAAACTCTCCTCTCTTTCCTATATACGTCTCTAAATGGAGGACATGGAAATGACACCAGCTAGAGATAAGTTTTCCTGCACTACCAAATAAATAATAAGAGAAAGAACCCTTTAGCATGCCCATTTCACTATTTTTTCTTGTGTTAGTTGCATCGATATCTAATTGCTAATATATTAACACCGCATGAAGCATAATGTGAGCATACTGCTAAAGCAATACTTGGAGTGAAACCAGTAATCAAGTGCATCGATGAAACCTAGAAACTCTTAGCTCTCCTGTCAGATCATTTTAATGTCCCTCCCTGTTGATTAGTCCCTAGAGGTGTATCTTTCAAATGAAGGCATGGTTGTGTCTCCAACAATAAGCATCCTTGTTAACTTCAAGCCACCGCTTCTATTTTGGATTGAGCCACATGAAATTTTAATCCAGTGTATAATTTATCCCTATAACGTAACCTTAACTTTTAAAAAAAGAAGCGACGAAAGGTCAATTAATGAGCTTGTTCGGATTTATGGTTTATACTTAAAGAGTGTCATATCTCGAGCTAGATATGCATATTAATTTGAATTCGGATTGCAAGTGTCCACTACATATGGTTTCTACCTGACAAATGAATATACACCCTAGCCTTGAAGCACTCATACTATACAAACAAGAGAAAAAGTTTCAAAGTAGCTAGTCCCTGTTTTAGGTTTATATACATAAAATAAAAAAGCCTCCCAAAATGGATGACATTATATCTCTACTGTGCACAACCTGATTACGTCTTTGATTCCCATCGACACCCTAACAATGAAATTCAAGAAAGATGATAACACCACATTGCTCTATTCTTCTGTGACTAGAGCGAGCAAGTGGGTTGTCGTGACGATGGCTCATATCGACATAATCATTATGCAGATTATGGGGAGTTTGTTTAAATTTGGTGATTTGAGGCAGAGTACGTCGCATATTCGGATGCCCCGTTTGGATAGACCAATGGTGAGGGATTTCACACTTTCTCATAATTGGCATCGATGAGGTCTGTTCAGCGATTAGGATGAAGCAAGGACATGTAGGTGGGGGATCCAGATATTCCTATTTGGATAAATTTATTGGTTCTCACTTGTTGTACTATGTACGGTTATAATTGTAGTATTCGCTGAGAAGATTGATCTTGAGACTCATTGTTGTGCAAAAATTTAGATCAATGAACCAAAAAGGAAATTGTTTGATGTCCAACGAATTTGCAGATTGGTGATCGTAGGGAACTGAGATTTGTTCTTTCACATATGTAAATACTTGGAAATGCGTGGATTATGATGTTTAAAAACACTTATTGTTCCTAGTAACCCTACCCCATTGAGTGACATATGTGGATCAGTCCTCTTCCCATTCCCCGTGGATTATTCCCCTTCGATAAGCTCTATGTGTAACTGATCAGTGGGTATGGGCTCACGGGTATTGGCAACTGGGTTTATAAGCTAGTCTAAATCGGTACCTCATGTGACTATTAGACTCTTGGTTGTTCCTAAAGGACTATCGCGTGACCTTCATGTAGGTGCACCACCAAAATTTAGCACAAGCTCCAAGTCCAAGCATCAAGAGCACTGAGAGAGAGTTAGGGTTGGAGTTTGAGTGACACACATAACCAGGTGACAGGTGACATTCGCCTCAATTAAGACCATTGTAGAAAATACACTGCACCTGCTAGACACAACTACCCGCCATTATTGATACTAATGTCATCATGTCACTGGGTCCTTAGACGTAGAAACCTTGAAAAACATCTCTAGTATTTGACGAATAGAATGTAGTAAAATACAAATTAAAAATTTTCAAGTAAATAAATAATATTTGTACTGTAGTTTAACATTAGGAAAATGAAAATATAAAAAATAAAAAATGGAATTAATTCACCTTCATGATTTATATGTATCCCCTTGTCAGGGACATAATAATTAACACATCGCATAACTAAGAGTCGGTGAATGCTATATGGATCAAACAAGATGCATCTATTCTAATACCTATTGATGATTGTAAACAATTTACATTAACAATTTAAAGATTTCTTTCAAAGATAAAAAGTGTAGTGGAGATCTAGTTGATATAAAGTGAAGTCTCTTTAACTTTAAATTGTTTATTTAAAAAAGTAGCGGAGGACCACCCTTAGAATAAAAAGGTAAGGAATAATTTGTTTTTCTAAATATATGCACAACTTTTAATTAAACTTATTATTTGAATATTTCTCTCTCTCTCTCTCTCTCTCTCTCTCTCTCTCTCTCTCTCTCTCTCTCTCTCTCTCTCTCTCTATATATATATATATATATATATATATATATATATATATATATTCCAAAGGGGTTAGATCTAAGAGAGAGGATATTTTCACTAGTGGGAAAGGTTCAATTCTTGTGAGAGCCTAGCCTAAAGCCATGGGGTCACCTTAAGGTAGGGTTCGAACATGTGGTTGCACATAGAGTGATTGTATTAAATGATTTTGTGCCATGTGCACACATAATTGGACCAAATCCCACTCACATGTCCTTCAATTTTAACAATCTAGGAAAATCTTCTACGAATGACATATGTTTAGGGTTTTTGTTTGGTAGCGATTCTCTCGTTGTAGAGAAGTCAACAGATTGTAGTCATATTTGAACAATACTCAATTATGGTGATTTCGGGGGGAGGGATGGTGAATCCCTCCATCATAGCTCTAGGATTTGGTATGCCACACAAGCCCTCATTCATCCATTCAACGGAACTGAATTAAGGATATGTGAATGATGGAACATACGAGGATCAAGTCATCAACTAACATTAGGATTTGGGATTCCATGAAGTTGTAGGCCTAGGTAATGCATCCCTAAATCTATGCAAATGCATAGTTACCAAATCACTTCGTCCAAATATCTTAGATATCCTCTCATAGTCTTGGTTCATACCACTACATTACGAGGGTATTTCACTACTTGAGAAGGTTTTTCCAGTGTGGTCACATTAATTTTTTTCCCCAACTTTCTTTTTCGGACAAGGTCGGGTGGTTGAAGGTACTTTCAGAACTACTCCTAGAGGAGGGGTGTTGGAAGTGTTAATGGGTTACACAAGTGTCAGGAAAACATGTGGTGTGGGGAGTGGGTTTGGTGGATTAAGATACCAAATAGGTAGACCCAGCGTGAGTCCCAGTAAGTTAATCATTTCCATCACAAGTGTAATGACCACTTTGGATGGTAGGAATACAAATTGGATCTGTTAGATGGGTGTGGCTCCCCATTGATTCCCATGTAACTAACTAGGGGATCGACTAGGTTGGGGTTGAATCGTTGGTTTCATTCAAGAGACGATACATAGCTCAAATATTTCAACTTTTAGGGGAGGCCACAGTAATGCATGGAAAGTTTCAATCATGGTCGCATCACGAAAAACACTTGGTGCAAGATTTGTATAGGAAGGAAGGGTCATGCTATTGGGACTATTGTCAAGCAGCTGTAAGATGCTATCCTAGCAAGTTCATCATTTAGGATTGTGGTATGTCAATTGATCCAATTTTACAATATTCCCCTCATGGGGGAACATCATAAGTATGACTACTGAGGAGGAAACTACCTGCATTACATACATGTAACTATGACCTAAAATGATATTCTAATCCAATTGGGCATTAACAACCTCGATATCTATTATAATGGTTTTTCGATATAACTCAATAGGGATATTATGGAGAAGACCCTAGGTTTGAGTAGCATTCCCATCGTAAGTGCGTAAATCCATGAGGGACAAAACCAATTGGGGGGACCCTAACTTCTTCCACACATGAATGGACATGACACAAGTGGAGGCTCCTTCATCCATAATACATCGATGTATAACCAATTTTTTATCTGTATCAAGGATTTGGAAAGCTATAGATGAGGGAATCTAATTTTCTTCTTGATCCAAATTGAAAACCATCAGGCATGCATCAGATGGGTCAATTGCACCTATGGCATTTAGTAATTCTTTGTGTTGTACTAGACAGTTCCGCAACACTTCTAAAGTAGACACTGTTGTTGGAGACTGAGCAAAATCATCCACAATGTTATAGTTGGGGGAAAATTTAGAATTGTGATTATTGGTGACATGGCGTGAAGGGAATTTATGGATTTTGGGGATCCCTTCATTCACGAGGGGAGGAATGTGCAATGACTCATCAAATTGAGATGACTCTTTTTTTTTACCAGTAGGTGAATGTTCAACGATTGAACCATATTTATTTTCCAAGTGTGAAGGTTAACATCAAATGATGTTGAACTATTGACTCATGTGGCTGTCCAATGGATCGAACTGGATGGGGATAAGATGCTATGGGTTGAGCAAT
Organism: Pseudotsuga menziesii; assembly: GCA_001517045.1. NCBI lineage: Eukaryota > Viridiplantae > Streptophyta > Pinopsida > Pinales > Pinaceae > Pseudotsuga > Pseudotsuga menziesii. The sequence continues at coordinate 176,915 of LPNX010663154.1, read as the reverse complement.
AACCACCCCTTGCAAAGGGAAGTGGTTCTATAACACCATCGATTTTCCCATATTGGTTTAAGGCAATGGATTATGATTCCCTTGTGGAGTGTTAGTAGTTTCCCATTATTTTCTTCATTCCATAACCAATGAGCTTTAGCCAATTCGGGACAATGGTGAGTAGTGACCATAAAAATTGTAGAATGAACATGGATGATTAGTCCGTAGTTTTTCATTCTTACCTACTTGGGAGGATTATTGGGATTTTGGTCTCCAAAGTGTACGCTAGGTGCATTATGAGCAGGGGGATTAGGGGATTGCTTCCCATTTCCTTGATTCTCATTATTTCCTTAGTTTTTACCCTTATCTTTTCTTTTAGGTTGTGCATGTTTGTTATTGGGTGTTTGCTGAGCAGGTAGGTTTTTCTTAGCATAGAATTTCCCGTCTAGAAATGGAGGAATGGTAGGATGCAGGTTGCATGGGAGAAACTGACGATGGTATAGGAAATGGGTAGTAGTAATTGAAGGACGAAGGAGCCACATAAGTACTAGGAGTGGTGTCACATGAGGTACTCCTAAACGTCGATCTGTGTACATGAGAACTTACAGTGGGGAAAGAATAAGAGTTACTTGTCCCACTACGTGAGGTAGGTTGTGATGGATCAGGAGCATAATAAGTAGTCCCTTTGGGATCCTGATTGTGCTAAAGGTTTGGATTGTTTCTATATTTATAACCACTTGGATGGGGAGGGTAGGATTCATATAGATTAGGATGAGATCCAATGGTACCAACAATGCTATCCGTAGAATGGGATGTGCCTAGATTATCTTTCTATGAAGAATATCCTCTAGGAGAATCAAGTATGACGATGTACAAGTAACATGACTGCGCATATATCAAATCATACTAATAGGCTCTTAGGATGGTCTATTCTTCATACTATGGGATTCATAAGTAATGTATTTCACTATCATGGCAAGCAGGGACTTGAAAAACTAGTCTAAGGAAATCTTGTCGTCTAGCTTGATTTTACACAAGTTCTAACATTTACACCATTCATGGATGTGATTTGTGATGTGTGTAGAGGATTTTTGTAAACAATATAAAAATATTTCTACTCCTCATCATAATGAATGGGGTGTTGGAAAAAATATAGAAAAGTGGAGGTAAGGGAGACAAAATTTGGATGTGTCCCATGTGGTTGCTCAATGTACCACTTTATTTCTACACTAGTTAAGGTTCTTTGGAACAAATTCAATCTAATGGAGTTATCCATAACGTTGTTAAAAGAACACCATAAATGGAATGACATGATATGGTTTTGTGGGTCCTTCATATCCTTCCCTTCAACTTTTGGTATATCTGAGGGTAGCATGGTCATCATAGGGGGGCACGTAGGATCATGATGTATAGGGTCATTGGAAAACCTTTCCAAATATTGTATTTTGAGGCGATCCATGAATGTAAAATTCAATCAACATGTGAATTAGTAAGACCAACAATGGTGCTAGTCATGGTCCCACTAGTGTTTCCACTATAATTTCCATTAGTGGTTCTTCCAGTAGCATCTCCATTGTTGAAAATTCCACTTATATTAGGAATGGTCATCATGTTAAAGGTAGGTTTGAGGATGCTCTAGGATTGGGAATTGTCTCTCCTATCATGGTGGTGTTATTTCCACCAGTAATAGTGGGTATACTTGTAGTTGGGATACCCGTTGATCAGGAAGTAGTGAGCATGATGAGGGAGGTGGGAATGGTCCCAACCATATTCTCGATAGTGTGTGCAAATGATATTGACAATGAGGTATCAAGATCTGTGGACTATGAAGATTGATGAACTGGAATTTGGAATGAACTGGAATTCAGATTGTGAAGTTGATCATGTGGTTCAAGAAATCGTAATGAGGGGACAAACCTCAAAGTCTTCGAGAAAACCTCAGAGGAGTTATAGGGATGCAAACTTGATCTAAAACAGTTTAGTAAGGTGAAGCAGGTGTCGCTCTATATCAGTAAAAGCTCAAAAAAAATAATGCAATGAAGTGTAGTAGGTGGGCACAACAAAATGACAAACACGTCAAAAATAATCTTAAAAAACCTAATGTGAGGTGAGCTCAACAAAATGGAAAATAATCCAACAAGCAAGAATCTTAAAAAAGGAAATATACCCACTAACCTAAGAGATATCTACTCAGTCAAAAACAAAAAACAACAAATGTAAGATTCTTTGAATATTTTCCTCTATGTGGTCATCACCTCCCCATCAGACAAAAAGAATCAAGAAGTTGAGTCATATATTCCAAACACTAACCCGTAATAGGGATCTCAAGTCTACCCAGATGCAATCAGTGAAGATTGAAAGAATAGTCACAGAGTTAGGGTCGCAACTGACTATGTCTATCATAGGTATCCCCCCCATTGAAGGGGATGTCCTCTTGGTAAGATACCTAAGAAAATTGGTCTCTAAGCTACCTCATTCAATACACGTCAATAAATGTTACCTACATCTTCAGTTCAAAGACCACAATCTGGATTATCTTCCAAACTAGGTGGGGACAATGTACTACCTATCCTTTCAGTTCTAGTCTTTCCACTCACCCCTATGAAATGAGAGGCTCCCCTACAAATTGGTCTCAACTGTATCCCAAGTATTAGAGTATTTTGGTACCCTAAGATACAACCACTATGTTTTATATGTAAAGTGACAAAGGCCCGATTATTTGTATTCCTTTTCCCATTGTCCTAGCTTAACTACAATATTACTTTTGTCCTCATGTGAGTTTAATGTGTGTTAAGTTATGGTTTATTTTAACACTTTGTTGGTGGCATGAACCAAGCGATAGTTTAGTTTAGGGAGTGTAGTAGTGTGCACGTGTGGTGTGTACTACAAGTACAAGCTAAAAGTAAAAATTTCTTTAAAAAGGAATAGTGCGATTTCAATACTCAAATTTTTGTTTTTGTAAGAAAATTTTTTCTTCGAATAAACTATCTAAAGCAAATCAAGCAATAATTTTCAATCCAATTTAGACAACTAAATAATCTATTTGCAAATATTAAAAGAGAGGCTCTTAATCCAACTATATTTTAGGAAAACAATTTAATTAATTATCCAAAAATTTATGTTCGTTAATCCTTACTGAAAAAATGAGAACAAATGAAGTAAGCAAGAAAGCTATTACACTCAGTTCCAAGAGGGGGAAAATACTCAAACTTTGAAATGGACTTTTATTCACCCAATAAATCCTCCACAACAAGCAAGAATGACTTCCACAACAAGGAAAAGAGTCTATAAATAGACTAACATGGATAAAAAATAGAGTCTTAATGGAAAACTGACTCTGATTAACCCAGGTAGAGAGAAAACTCAAAAAATAGAAGTCTAAAAAATCTTCGTCTATGGTCGCCAATTTTGTTACAGAGAAAATATTCCTATTGCTAGGGGTGTGCCACAACAGATAGTATGACACTATAAATCAAATCCATTCTCAAGTATGCTAGATACATAAAAGAAACTAATCACTAAGGGATAAGAACCTCACCTCTACCAGATGTTCAAAGATGACCACCATTGAGATCTCAATCAAAACTTATCCCTACAATTTGTACTAAACAACAAAGAGATATACAAGCATGATATATTATGTGTTAGTATTCACTCTATCATATTCCATTTAAAAATGTACATAAATAAATCATATCCATGGATACAAATATTTATAATTGCATATGAAATTGGACAAGAAATGGATATTTCTATTAATGTAAAACATAAATACAATATGACAACCTCTGTTGGAACCTTGTCGAAACTAAGAAACTGAGTCCCTCCACTTGGGCCTCCACCACTTCAATCCTCCATAAGATGGAAAGCTCACAAAGGCAATGGGAATCTTGGGAAAAGAGCACCAATAGATTTCTCAAAGCACAAAGGGATGTAGACTTGAGCATATAAGAATGGGGAAAAATTTTGATATAATATCCTTGCTCTACAAGTTTCTCCTCCCTCTAATGCTTCACAATAGCTTAATATATATCCCCTTAATGGGAAATAGAGGGTTGAATTAGAGTGTTTCCCGACATATGGAAGGCCAAGGATCAAGGAATTCGTTACTTTATGGGGAAAAACCCAAATATTTTTTTGTTTTTAGCATAAAACCTGATGTACATGGGTGACAGTGTTGCAATTTGTGTATACACGATTTGTAAGATAATGACCTACGTATGTCTTCAAAAATATTTTTTAAAGGGTTGTACTAGAGAATCAGGGCTATGGTGAATAAATGGGGTATAATGAGTCTTCATAGGGATAAGGGAAGGCCATCAAGGAATGATGCATGAGGTGTGGCAAATCATGCTATAACATAGGTTGCTACTTTTAAAGGAAAAAGTGCAACCTAGGTTGTTGAAAATAGGAAGACAGTCGTGATCAAAGAAATCTAGTATTTGGTCGCCTGAATCGAAGGAGACAATGTGACTCGTGTCTCTTAAAAGCACCAAATAGGAATGACCTCCGAAAGGAAATTCCAAAAAAGAAGAGAAATAACCCGACTTGGCCAAACAATGAAATTTATAGGTTAAGATTTCTTTCAGAAGACTACTCTACCAAGGTTAAATAAATCAGCAACGCTAAACATAGAGGTGAAAATACAAACAAAATACAAGAAAAATAAGGACACATGGTCGGAGAAATATAGAGATCTTTCGCGATATGGTTGCCAAAAAATGTTGTGTATACTTTCATACACACACATGTTAAAGAACACCTAATAGATTAGAGGAAATTTCAACTCAAAATGGGCCTCCTAAGAAAAATAATAAAATAATAGTTAAAATAATAAAATAATCTTTATTAATTTTGGAGGAAGAAAAGAAAAAACTACTTTTTTTGTTCGTATTTTTGACATATCTCCCTGTGACTTTACTCAAATTTCGATCGGGAGAGCTCGTTGGATGAGAAATTAAATTTCCTATCTAATGAGTACCCACTCGGCATACTTTTGATGGGCCCCGCTACCCCAAAAACAATAAATACCTGAAAAAATGTGATGATGATGTCATCATCATGTTTTTTCAGGTATTTCTTGTTTTTGGGGTAGCGGGGTCCGTCAAAAGTATGACGAGTGGGTACTCGTTGGATACGGAATTTAATTTCGCATCATCATCACATTTTTAAGGTATTTCTTGTTTTTGGGGTAGAGGGGTCTGTCAAAAGTATGCCGAGTGGGTAGTCGTTGGATGTGGAATTTAATTTCGCATCCAACGAGCTCTCACAATCAAAATTTGAGTTAAAACATAGGGAGATATGTCGAAAATACGAACAAAAAAGTAGTTTTTTTATGATACATATCCCCAAATTTATATTAAAAAATTGTTTAAGACCTATACCGTATTTCAAATTTAAAGCAATTTGATTGGCTAACAGATGATGACATGGAATTTGAATTATGGTTAAAAGGCCCTTTTTGAGTTGAAATTTCCTCTACAGTTGTGAACTCCAATAGAGTTTCAAAGATAGAAAACAAAACTAACTATAAACTAACAAACCGAACTACAAATGCTGGTATAAAGAAAATATAAATGTTTTCTTTTCATTTATTCCAATTCAGTCAACAAGAACACACTCTAAAAGAGTAAATATTTTTCTATTCAAAATGTGTAATTATGAGAGTACAAGAACAAAACGAACATATATAATATAAGAATTAGATGCCACCAAAGCATCTGAGGGATGGTTCATAGGTTCTCCTGATGTTCTTCCAGTTCGTTGACCACGTCACAAGATGAAATCTTTAGCAAAAGGTGAGAATGAAGTGAGAAGCGGTCTACTTCAGTCTCTTAGAAAAATTCGATAGATTGACGACAATGAACAAGTGGAAAGTATATGTGTGTGGAATGAGGGACGTTGGTGTCTCATTTCTAGTTAAGTATGGGAGTTTGGAGTTGATTTTTTGGGTTCCAAACTCATCATCCACATAGAGAATCATGTCAATTTGGTTTTGTTTTTGTTGGACATGAGGAAGAATAAGCCGAATCTTGGGTTGCACTTTTTAAGTGGTTTTGTGTGACATTTATTGCACACATCGAAGGATTATGAACCACCTAGGTCACACTTATTGATAAATTGAGTGTTACCTAGTTTAGGGAGTCTTTTGAGGCTTTAACTTTCATTAATTTGGTATTTTTAATTGACTTTCCAAGGTGTAAGAGACATGAATGAGGTGACATGGTAACATATGAAGGTGACTGAGCTGGTGACATGGAAGGTGAGAAAATTTTACTTATTAACAAGCTAGATTCTCTGACCTGTCGACCTTTCTAGCCATCTCAATTTGCTTAAATCAGTTCTCTAATATATTCCCTTATACCTATTTCTAGCTATGGAAGCCCTAAATCCATTCTTGAGAATATTTACAACATTCAAAGGGACTTCCTCTAAGGGGGCATGGAAACTCATTGTAAATGGGCCCTAGTAAACTAGGATATTATTTGCAAACCCAATTCTATAGGGGGGTTGGGTTTGAGCGATCCAAAAAACATTAGAACTGTTCTTGTTTCCAATACTTTGAGGCAATGGAAAACTTACTCTTAAGAACCTTGGGCAAATCTATGACACATGAAATATGCTCGAATTTTACAAATCATGATCTCATAAGATTTTCGAGAGACACAAAAGGATCTCTAATCTAGAAACTATCTTCTCAAAACATATATCTTATCCATCAACATAGTTTATGGGAGGTGAATAAAGGCAAATCATATTCCTTTTGGGTTGAATCAAGGAAATAGTTACCCAATCTTATGCATACTCATCCCCTACTTGTTAGGATATTTAGACACTTAGGAGTTAGTTAAGATCAACTTGTTTAATATATATGTTAGGTAAAAGTGTGTTTCTTTAATATGCACTAGTATGCATTTGTAAATATTCTAATCCGATGGCCACGATATGTTCTAGACATAGAGTGATCTGACGGTGCAACTTCTCTTAGATCATACCTACCATTGATCCATGGCTTAACACCCGATTGGTCTATGATCTCTATTTAAAGAGCATAGAGGTTCATTGGCTAGTTGATCGATTATGAGAAGCTCATGTAACTTTCTTTTTTTTGCATAATAAATTGCTCCAAGTAGCTATTTGGCTGGGGCTGTGGACTGTTTCCCTCTCGAGGGTTTTAACCACGTGACAAACATCGGTGTGTTGATCTATGATCTATTTGTGTGAAGTGGTAGCTGAAGGTATTCGGTCTTTTGGGAGTACCCTGTGTACCCAAACATGGTATCAGAGCTATTATGAAGAGTCGCTTTCGGTTTTGATCAAGATCTGGAACCAGTGTTGCCGAAACTTTGAAAGGGTTTCTGGTTCTAGATTTTTTGTGCATTTTTGGCTTATGGGAGCTATTCCATTGTGTCTGGAGCACCGTTTCCATTAGGAAATTAGTTTTTGTTTCACTGAAAACCGTTTCCATTTGTTCCAGAAACACCCATTTCGGTAAATCTGAAGGTATAATGTTACAATGACGGATTTGTTTTATTTTTTTTAAATCTCTTATATTTTATCAGTCTTATTATTAGATCCTTTTTGTTTTAGTCTTGGACTATTGGCTTCCCTGGTTGTGTATGCTCTTTGCCGTGCACCTTGTGCGACCGCGACGAATCAGAAACAGTGAGGGAAAGCTTTTTTTCTTGTATTCTCAGCTATGTATGCTCTTTGCCATGCACCTTGTGGGATGATGAAAAATTAGAAACAATGAGAAAACTTGAAAACGTAAACTTTCTAGGTAAGCTAAGCAAGATCTAACCCCATTGTGTGGAAAAAGTTTTTTTTTGTTTTTGTTTTTCGTTTTTTGTGTGATTTACAGGAAAAGAAAGCAAGCACAGAGAACGAGAGAGAAGAGTAGGAAAAAAAAAAGTCCCCCTTCCTCTTTCCATACTTTTATGTACCTTTTAAACTTAGCTCACTTGATCCAAAGTTGCTTTGCTCCTTGAATAAGTCTTGAGTTCAAGTCTTATCAAACTACTTTTTAGTGCATGCAATTTCTATTCTCAAGTTACTTTATTATAAAAGTGTATCTCACATAAACAAAATAAAATAAAAAGTGAGTCACTTAAGTCTTTAATTTATTGTCGCACTATTTAAAAGTCACATTATTGTAAAAGTGAACATCACTTATTCTACAAAAGTGATTCACTTCAAAGCAACTTTATTGTAAAGTGATTATCAAATGTTGATCTTGGGAAGAAGGGGCTTCTTTTTTTTAGTTGGTCAAGTTAATATCTTCCACGTCGCTATTGGGGACATCTTCAACATTTTCTTTGATCAAGCATAACTTCATCATCCAGAATCAGTTTTCAGTGCCGTTTTTTTTTAAACCACATATTTTTTCAAGCTCCATGCATCTAAGTAGTTAGTTTCTATTCTTTCATCCATTAGTTTCTAGTATGGCCGCCCCTTGTGATATTATACTTACAAGTTCTAACTATTTCTCGTGGAAATCTTGTATGGAAGATGTTCTACAAAGTAGGGGACTTTTCAAGATAACCTCAGGGAAAGAAACAGAACCCACTGATGATGATAAGAAAATTAAATGGGCAAATAGATGTGATGAAGCTTGTGGATTGATTGGGATGTCAATCTCTATTGATTTGCGATTCCACATATTTAACATTGATGAACCTGATAAAGCTTGGGAAAAGTTGGAATCTGTGTTTGGAAAACACAATGAAATTCGGGGTCATCAACTTGAGAATGAGTTGATTTCCTTGAATCCAAATGATTTTTCATGCATTCAAGACTATTTATCTAAGTATAAAACTCTTAGACTCTTATGTGCAGAATGCAAGATTAAGAAAGAAGACAAACAATGTATTTATCATATTCTTTCCAAACTTGGACCTGCATATTCTGTTTTTGTATCTACATTCTACTCCATGAAAGAATCCTTAACTGCAGCTAGCTATCAAGAGCCTAGTTTTGAATCATTTTGTGATTCCTTAATTAGAGAGCAAGATAAGCTCATTCATCTTGGAATAACTAACAATGCAGATACATTTAGGAAAGCCTTATTGTCCCAACAGAAAGAAAAGTCCAAGCCTCCCAAGAAACAGAATTTTCGCAATAATAAGCCAAACAACAAGGGTCCCAAACCCTCTCAGTCAGCTCCTCCTTTAAAAAATGACAAAGGATCCAAGCAAAAAGGAAAGAAGACTGAGCGTCATTGCAATTTTTGTGGGAAATATAATCATGATGAATCTAAATGTTTTAAGAAGATGGCATCCTTGGAAGCAGCAATGAAGAAGCACCACATCAGCCTATATTTGTCTTCAGAATCTACCTCTCATTGACATGCACTTTGTGCTTCTGGTTACTCTTATACTGCATCTTCTTCTTCTACTTCAATTGAATGGCTCATTGATTCTGGAGCATCTTATCATATGGCTAAGGATAAAGCCATCTTTTCTACTATGCATGAATGTAACACCAAACAAATATTTGTTGGTGATGATAGATCTCTAAGTGTTGTAGGATCTGGAACAGTTCCAGTAGAAAATGGTCATTTCAGTGATGTACTATGTGTTCCAAAAATTTCCTGCAATTTGTTATCAGTCTATCAAATTACTCATTCAAGTGAAGGTAAAACTATGACGTTTACACCTCACCAAGTTGTAATCAAGGATTTAAAAAATCCTCAAAATATCCTTGCTACTAGAACTGTTGATGATATTACCAGGTTGTACAAATTTAACAACTTTGGGTCATCACCTTTTCCTTCGGTTTTTGTTGCTCATAGTGATAACTTGAGCAAACTTTGGCATGAGTGATTTGGTCACTTAAATTATCGCTCATTGCAAACAACTATGTAAAGACAATATGGTGACTAGTCTTCCGCTTGTATCTTGCAAGGATGGTGTTTGTTCCGGTTGTGTACTTGGAAAACATCATCGGGACAGTTTTGACAAACGTGCCTCTTGGAACGCCTCGGTTCCCTTGGAGCTTGTGCATAGTGACTTGTGTGGCCCTCTTCCATCTGCTTCCTTTTTTGTTTCAAATATTTCTTAACTTTCATTTATGACTACTCGAGACGCACTTGGGTTTACTTCCTAAAACTTAAGAGTGAAGTATTTAACATGTTCTTGGCCTACAAGGCCCTTGTTGAAAAACAATCTGGTCATCAAATTATTAAGTTAAGATCTGACAATGGAGCAGAATATGTTAGAAACAAGTTCACTACTTTTTGCACTGAACAAGGAATCCAACAACAGCAGACTGTTCCATATACACCACAACAAAATGGTGTAACTAAACGGAAGAACCGCACTTTAAAAGAAATGGCTAATTGTATGATCCAATCTAAGGGACTAAGTCTTCAATATTGGGCTGTGGCCATAAATTGTGCAAATTACATAGTTAATCGCACACCCACTAAATTTTTACAGGGTATAACACCGGAAGAAGCATGGAGTAAAATTAAACCAGATGTAAGTCACTTTCGTGTGTTTGCTTGTGAAGCATGGGCTCACATTCCGGATGAAAAACAGAAAGCATTGCAGCCTAAAAGTGAAAAGTGCATATTTGTTTGATATTCTGAAGATGTAAAAGGTTATAGAATTCTTCAACCGCATTCTCATGATATAATCATTAGAAGAGATGTTAAATTTGATGAAAATCTCTTGGCCTGTGAGCCTAACTTGGCAGGTGTGCCATCTTTGGCCTGCAAGCCTGATTCGGCGATTGTGCCTTCTTCTTCTTCTTCTTCCAACTTTCTTGATAGGTTTCCAACTCCAGTTTCTGATGATGACAGTGAGGATGAAAATCCACCTCCGCCTGGTCATGTTCCTCCAATTGCACCAGCACCAATACTTCCTCGATGGGTCCATTCAACATGTGAAGCAACTGGTGATCTTGCCGATGATCCTAGAGATCAACGTCGAACACGTTCTCAGTTTCAGTAAGCCTCTTCTCTTTTGGCTCAAGTTTCCGAGAATCATGATCCAGAAACTTTTGCAAAAGCTTCAGGAAATCCAGATTGGGATGCAGCTATGGATGAAGAATATCGTTCCTTAATGGCGAACGATACTTGGGATCTCGTTCCTCTTCCAAAAGGAAGAAAAATTGTCAGATGTAAATGGGTCTACAGAACTAAGTATGCATCAAATGGAAGTGTTGAAAGACTTAAGGCAAGGTTAGTTGCCAAAGGTTTTTCCCAAGTTGAAGGGATTGACTACAATGAAATCTTTGCCCCTGTAGAAAAAATGAACTCCATCTGCCTTATTCTTTCCCTTGCAGCCTTACATAACTGGGAAGTCCATCAAATGGATGTCAAGTATTCAACACTCAATTCCAACTCAAGCTTAATGGCATGGGTCAAGTTCACCATTTTTGGTTTGATGATGAAACAGGAAACCATGAACATTTGCTTCCTCCTAAGCAATTGTACATGGCTGACACCCGAGAATAAATTTTTGCCCTCTAGGAGGAACTTTAGGAAAGACAAATTAAAATATAGTTGGGTAATGATAATATTCAATGGGGATATAAGGCAATTGGACATATTTATGCCATAAAGAGGTTTACTTTCTAGAAACCAAGAAAAAACATATTCCAACTAATCAGGTTTGACAACGTATTTGGAATGGAAATCTTTGTCCCAAGGTGGTGAAATTCATACAGATTATGGTCAAGGGATGCATCCTAAACTTGGGAAACTTGACACAATGTGGTTTTGTTGGCCCCTCCTTTTATCCTCTCCATTGAAATGAACAAGATACCTTCATGCTACAAGTTGGATTATTTCCCTTTTGCATTGGATATATGGGATATGGGCAGGGATAATTTCAAGAACCCCCTAGATTTATATATATAAAAAGTGTGTGAATCTCCATGATATATAGGAAAATTTGAAGGTGAATTTATCAATAATATAATATGTATATATAAATGTTTTGGCAAATCTTCCATTTTATTATATAATGTTGTAAAATATTAGCGAATCTTTCACTAAATTATAAGATATTGTAAAATCTTGGCAAACATTTCATTGCATTATAAAATATTGTAAAAATTGATGAATCTTTCACTGATTTATCAAATATTGTAAAAAAAATGGTGAATCTTTATCCAAGAAGATTCACCGTCTATTTGATTCCTAAGAAATCACAATTCATTGTGCTTTCACTTTTTCTTCTAATAGGTTTTTATTCATATTATTTCAATTCTTTTTGGCACTAATTCTCATACAATCACCCAAATCAACCAATCCTAAATTGAACAACCTAATTGCTAAAAATGTTATGTAACTTATTTCTCACTAAAGCATCTTAATTCTAACTGATAATTCAATCTTCATGAAGAAATACTACTAATTCAATCTTAAAGAATAAATCACTCCTTCTGGAAAAATGAAATCACTTTAGAAAGAATGGATATATATAACTGTTCATAAAGATAAAGCATATCTATTATTTTTGTAAGATGTTAAGTCCTATATTACTTTTGCAAGAAGTTAAATCCAATCACCACTGGTGCAAGAATGAAATATTTTTTCTATGTTGCTGACACAACCTCCAACCTCCAGAATTCTCAATTGTACTTGACCATGAACTACAACCACACATTCATCTATATTTGTTTAGGCATTAATTAATAATAACAAATTCAACTTGTGATATCAATTCAACAAGAAATTAAATATTTTTCAACACTTATAATTATCAAGAAATCAGTTGCATACCCTAAGAGAGATTACACATGCCAAGTAATCAATTGTTTCAACAATGTAGGATTACATACTTTAATTAAATAATTGTTTCGGCAATTTATTAATGCTAAAAATGACTAATTGATCCAGTAACACACTACTTGCTTAATCCACAAACACGCATTGTATCAACAAATTATCACACGAAAATAATTACAAAACTCTATAGTTATTCAAATTGGGAGCTTGGTGACAAGGTGGTCCCTTGCCTCCTAACATATCCACCTTTAAAAAAATTAATGCTACAAATGGTGGGCCCTTTCCTACTGTTTCAACAATGTAGTTAGTGTTATAGAAAGGTCTTTTCTTTACCCACATTGAAAAGTTCTTTCCTTAATATTAATCTAGAGAAATGATTGGTTGCTTCACTTTTGATGGCTTCTCTATGAAAGTTTATAATATTCCTATGAGCTACTCTAAGCCAAGTCATTCTCAAGATCAACTCCCATTCTTCTTCCTCCTTGTGAAAAATCCACTCCCAGTCCCTTAAAGCTAGTTGTTTCTCTATAAGAAAAGAGTTTGATATTCCTTCTCTCAATTTAGTCTTTTTATTTTATTTTTGTTTTACATTTTCCCCTCTTCAAAATTTTTTCTAAGGTGGTCCTCACTAGTCAAATATCAAGAAATATTATTTTCTGTTTCAAATGTAACTTAACTAAATGACACTCTCTCTTTTCTCCATATTGAAAAGGCCAAATGACAAAGGCATGTGATGGCTTGGGGAAAGTTACCGAAGGACATGGTTATTCACATTAAATGGCTTGTCAATATGGAAGCCAATTAATCACAAAAAAATGTCATTTCACACGAGCTATATTAAAGATCATGAAAACCATTTAACAACACATGAATGCATGCTTTAGGAGTGTGATCAACGAAATTTACAAATACATAAAATAACACCCTTGATAGGAGAATATTTATCATAATTTATAAAAATGCCTTCAATTATGTAGTGAAACGTAAGTTATGGATTATCAACTTCATCAACTACCTTACAAGTTATGTCCAATATAAGTATTAATAATCCCCATAAAAACCATAGATCTTCAAGGTCATAGTGATAACAAAGTTTCATAAATATTATATTATGAAGTCACCATTAGGAAGCTTAGGTGTTTAGGGTTAAAAGTTTCACAAGTAGTAGAACTCCATCCATACCAAGGAATATATGTAACTGCAAGGGAATAATGATATAATACGTTATAAGACATGCTAACTAAAGCTCAAGTCATATATGGGCCACCATCCACACATAGAAGAGTATATTTGTCAAAGAAGACAAATGAACATGAACGAGTAATTAAGTCAAAGTTACCAATCGGTGCATAAGCAAGATATGAAATAACAATTATCACCACTCATACAATTACATGAATAATGTTAGACTGAACAGTTTTAAAACTTATGAACTAAGATAGTTCATGTTAGGTCAAATCACAGGTCAGATAAAGTCATAACGACAATACGACTCCTATATCAACCACATAAGGACACTGAAAGCTACAACCATTATAAATATTGAAAATATCAGATTTTAAACTCAGTGTTAAAGTTAATTTACCAAGTTCGATATAAAAATAAAAAAATGATCAATCTATATATGTTTACAACTACACAAAGGCCCTTATTAATTTTTTTGGTTGTATTTTTTGTAGGGACATTACACACTGATGAACTAGTCCACTATGATACTCATTATAGAGGTTGTTAAATAACTAGAACTATAAAGATGATTTTAAACTAAGTGAACTTTGGCAAACCATCAACAAAGTTATTCCCACACATTTGAAGTCTGATTGTTTTATTCACATTTGTTCCCTTTAATTCTATTCAAACCAAATTTAGAGTATAAACTTGTATCTTTGAATATCATTTATTTTCTATTAGTTCCCTCTTATAACAAGAGTCTAATAATGATAAAGACTAATAATATATACCCACTAAGCTAAGCCACCATTGGCTATATTTTACATTTTTAACAAATTAAAACTTTACTTCCTCCTCAATACTCCATATATTCTCCAATGTTTGATCTTTGATAAATTAAAATTTACCATTTTTCATTTCAATTTATTATTGGATTATTTTATTTCATTTCACATACAACACTTTATGTAATTTTATTTTCATTTTTTAATTTTCTTCTTAATTTTTAACATTATTTTACACCATTCTTACAAATAATTTAAATAATAATTATTGAAAACTAAGCACAAATTTTACTTAAACATAAATAAAGTAAGAAAAAAATACACCTTAAAAAACTTAACCCCTTTCAATATTTGCAAATTTCTTATTATGTAAACTATGACTAACTATTTACATCAAACAATAAAAATCAAATCCATTTTCAATTTTACCTTTAATTTTTTACTGAGTTGAATAACTTATTCCCTTGCCTAAAGAAGAAAATAAATAAATAACCAATAAAAAATCATTTTAAATCTTATTTTAAAATTAAAATTACACTTTGATTAAACATAAACATATAATATAAATATCCAAAAAATTAATTTAATTGCAACCCCTCTCCAAAAAAATTTAGTTTGACCTTACTACTATAAACATGATATATAAATATGAAATCTTATACTGAGTTGCAAGTTCACCTCTTACCCTGGTCCAAAATGTACTTTTTAACTTAGTATTTTAAACATAATATAAATATGGAATCTTATAATGAGTTCCATGTTTACCTCTTACCCCTGCTCAAAAATTT